>LIEC01011701.1:0-18437 GCA_001925005.1 Drosera capensis
CTTTTTGTTGACCCTCCTTTTCCCTAAAACTTTATGAGGTTTCCTATGTGCCATAAAGAAAAGTAACAAATAAAATGAGACAACAAGCAAGTGTGTCTAATGGGTATAAATTTAGATACATGTAACGCATGAGATGAAAGTGATTTTGGTTTGGTGGAAGCTGTTTTGCTATCTTTGAGAATCTTTTCACTTTTACACCTTTTCTCTCATCTTTCATTCAAAATTTCGTTACCTCCAAAGTTATTTATCCATATCACTTTTAAGCTGAATACATAACATTATACAAGTTATATGTATTGTATTTTTAAACATCTTGGGAATGGGATAACATCAAAAACTACACTTGATATATACTTGGTTCCTTCTTTTGGACCTGGATCCCCTGCTCTACCTTTTACTATAGCAGGGGTAGTGTACTAAAAAAAACCTTTCACTAAAAATAAACCAAACATTAATTAAAAAAAGAAAAAAATAGAGAACACTAATTAGAAAATATAAACCCTAAACAAAATAAAATAAATAAATTGAATAAGAAACCCTATTAAAAAATAAACCCATAAAAAATATCAATTATCAATAAATGTCATTTTTGGATCTTATTTATCTAAAAGGTCACACCTAATTTTAACAATTATCAATTGATTCTTTAAAAAAAAACAAAAAACAAATCTTCTCCATCTTACTCCCTCTCTCTCCATATTTAATTAATATATACACCCTAATTTTGCTTTATCAACATCATAACTTCACATTGACCATCAATGTCTACTAAACACACCACACGGTCGCCATCCCTCCCACCACGTTTACATACCTAGTTTCCCTTCCCTCTCCTCCCTTCACCGCCACCCCTCCCTCCTCGTTTATATTGGTGGTGTGTATAACTTGACGACCGTGAACTATCGAGAGAAGATAACGAATGATGGATGAGGCACTATTGTTTGTGTATTGTGGCACTGTTTTCACGATTATA
Source organism: Drosera capensis (assembly GCA_001925005.1). Taxonomy (NCBI): domain Eukaryota; kingdom Viridiplantae; phylum Streptophyta; class Magnoliopsida; order Caryophyllales; family Droseraceae; genus Drosera; species Drosera capensis. The sequence goes on from LIEC01011701.1 coordinate 974, forward strand.
AACTCAAGGGCACACTGTCGTATGGAAATATAACGTCCCGAAATCTAATTTAATTGACACGTGACGTTATATCGTTACAGACATAGTCTATAATAAGGCCAAAATAATCTAAACGGACTTTAGGTATAGAAGTCAAGGACTTAACTGTACAACGAAAATACATAATTTACAACTATGTCATTACAACTTCAAATTTTCTTACATTAATCCAGGATATTATATGTCTGAATATTACAGTGATCCAAAATATGTCTCAATCTGAAAATAAAACTCATAATCCGTTAGCAAAAAACTCAACAAACTAAGATGATGAATTCGATTTTCAAGATATTTTTATCGACTATGACAGATCATGAAAGATGTCTGAAAAAACCCCGAATAGAAGCAAGTGAAAGAAAAATATATACTTCTATATTAGTCAAACAATATATCATATTATATACATATCATATATCACATCGTCTATAGATCTTTATTTTTTATCACTTGGCTTTTCCCTAACAAAACTACAATAGATCAATTTTGAAAGATATGACAAACTTTGAGATATGATCGACTCTAGCACGAAACGATGACAACAATTCTGACACGAAGTCGGTTACAACTCTGATACGAAGTCTACAATAAGGATTCAATCGTTAACCAAACAAGTCTGTTCAATTGATATTCTTTTTATTTACCACATACAGTTGGGTTAGCTAGACCTAATGATTATGTTCAAGCTTCTCTGTAGAGAGTTAATCGTCCTGTAGCCCAACCATTGCGGTCTCAATGTCGTTGTGTATATTCGAAGGGAACAAGATGCTACTGTTTCCTTCCTATGTAGTTCTTCATTCACTTATCCATCAAATCAATCTCCATATAATATATCCATTAATTCCTCTTCATAATTGTTACAGTAAACCTCATCTTCATCAAAAAAATATTTATTTTTCATCAAAATCCATTCAAAATTCAACATTCATATGAATTTTAATGTCGAATCAAAAATTTTGATTAAGAACAAAATAGCTTTTTTTTGGTTGCAAAAAAAGATTTTGTACCTAGTCCAGGTGGGTGGGATGAGGGCAGTAATTGTTAATCAGAAATTCAACATTTGTGGACTATCTTACTTTAAGGAACCTTTTTCATGAAGGAAATTGTCACGAAGGAGTTGGCCAACAAATAATAAGATGTTACTTTTAAGTCTTGCTCGGTCAATGACTATGAACAGGAATTGTTCCTCTAAAAATCAAGGTCCTAATAAATACTTTGTCATGAAGCTTTTATTTTGAACTTGAACTCCTAATTCTTCGTCCATCAATCCGAATTCGTAATCTTTGTTTATAATAAAACCAGGCTTTCAACTATTGGGATCAACAGTGATTACTTTATCTCTTGGTTTAATCCTGGCATTTGACATATGTTAGGTAAAGCAAAGTAAAACGATTTTAACCAAACTCAAATGATTGGATTCATTGGCAGTAAATGGAGTCTTCGCAATGGATTCGCAATGGACATTGTCAAGTAAAGGAGAAGTTTCTTCGTTTCATAATACATTGGTGTCCTTGCCTAGGAAAGAACCAGCTTTGGCAGCATTAAATATAAATACCAAGCAACTAGACTCAGAAACGCAACTTATAATCAAGTTTAGAAATCGAGGAGATAGATTTAGAACCCTTATTATCAACTATATTTCGAATAATCTGGACAACGACGATAATTATCCAAATATTTCCGTCAGAGAAAATTTAAAAAAAAACGAGATACACACAGTTTTATTTTTATGAATATAATAATTTTTTGTTTAATCATGATGAATATAATTGATATCATTGAGAAAATAGTGATAATAAAAGAGTGTCAAATTGATGATTAACTTAGACAATGATAAAAAATACGAGTATAAGTATACATTTTGCATAAGGACACGACCAATTTTCGTCAGTTGACTTATTCTTCTCGAAACAACTCTTTGGCCACCACTGATCCGTAATCCACGATGTGGATTAAGCAAGACACGCAAAAATGCTGTGACACAGTCACGAGATTATCATCATACCCAAAGTTTACCATCACGTGACAGAGCAAAGACACTACCAACTCCGTTTACAAAGAAAACAAGTGCAGCACATGCATTCACCATTTCAAACAACCATTTTTTCATAATGAAAGAAGTGAAAACACACAACCCAACACCCACGGTTACTCTTTCCTTTTATATTAATTATAATATCTTTAATTATTATATTATTTAATGTATATTTTTTTAAAAAAAATTATTTATTATTTTAATGATATAAAAAAATTATGTAATTAATATTAGATAAAAATATATAATTTAAATCATCATTAATATTTCATAAAAAAAATTTTAAAAATAATGTTTAATCGTTGCATGATACGAATCAAATTTTATCTCAACAAATATAATTTTCAAAATGAAACATATTATTCAGAATAAATAAAATATTTTAAAATAAAAGATCTCAAGGTATTGAAAAGACTCTCTGACTCCAGTGAGAAATGAACATTTACATATGAACGAATTTTAGAACGCAAAAAAAGGATAAGGGCAAAAACAAAATCAAACCCACGACCACATCTCCCCGTCAAACCCGGCCGTGACTAAGATCCAACGGCCACCACTCATCCTCCCTCCCCCACCGTCCGATCATCCTACTCATCCAACGGCCACGATCAAATCCCCAAATCACAACAAAAAATCCCTAAAATTTCACCAAATTTCAAAAATCATCTCTCCCCTCTCTTCAGCTCTCTCTTCTACCTGCGCGACATTGCTATCCTGCGCCTCATTTACTAACCTGCGCCAAACCTCACTGCTTATCCTGCGAAGCCGCCTCAGACCCATGTCTCCGGCCACCTTCACCACGCACCTCAAACCCATCTCCCGATACCGAATCCCAAACTAACCATACCCATTTCCTCAATTTCCCAAAGTATCCCTCGAATCCCACCCAATTTGAGCCTGACCCGTTTGAGCCCGGTCGGTGATGGATTCTCCGGCGAAGCTGAGCAGATCCCATTCATCCCTCCTCCGCTCTTCCCCTACTCTCCGTTCCTTCTCCCACAGCTTCTCCGACGACGATTCGGACGATGATAATCGTCGCCGGAGGAGCAATCACAGGAAAACCGCTTCCGGCTCGGGCCAAGTGCGGGCCCGATTCTGGCCCGCAATCGTAATCGCGGTTGTTTTCGTCGTTGTGGTTGTAATTGGGTATTTCAGGGCTTGTGAGGTTTCGGGTCTCGAGAAAGTGGCGATCTTGATTTTCTTGATGGGCATTTTGGGGTTTTTGATGTGTAGATATAATCGCTCTGTGATCAGTTCGTTCTCGTATTTTAAACAACTGTGCATTGATGGGTCCAATAAGGTTTTGATTCGGTTCACGAAACCCCGAAAATCGGTCCAAGTGCAATGGTTCATAGGCGAAACAAGCCCAAAGGGTTGCGGTTTAGGGGGCGAGAAGGTGGTGGCGGCTGAGAGAGGAGAAGGAATGGAGTTATACAACAATGGTGATTACTATGAGGGTGAATTTCATAAGGGGAAGTGTAATGGGAGTGGTGTGTATAAGTACTACATGAGTGGGAGATATGAGGGTGATTGGGTTGATGGGAAGTATGATGGGTATGGGATCGAGAGCTGGGCGAAAGGGAGCAAGTATCGGGGCCAGTATCGACGAGGGTTGAGGGACGGTTACGGAGTTTATAGGTTTTATACGGGGGATTGTTACGAGGGCAAGTGGTGTAACGGGCAGGCGCAGGGTGTTGGGGTTCAGTGTTGTGTTGATGGGAGCAGGTTTGTGGGGGAGTTCAAGGGTGGTGTGAAACATGGTCTTGGTTGTTACCATTTCAGGTGAGGAAATGGATCGTTGTTCTTGTATGGTAATGAAGTGTTGTTGATCGCTCATGAAGTGATTGTTATACTATGTGGTGTGATCTGTTGCACGCTTTGGCATTGGTATTTTTTTACTGTTTGAGGATGATTTTATGTCTGTAGATGAAGATTAAGAGTTAGGCTGAGGCATTTTGGAATGCAATGATGAAGTCTAGCTAGCTTGTTCATTGGATCTGTATGATCTGTATGGAACCTCTTGGTTGATTGTTTAGTTGTTGCAGTATTCGGTATTGGTTTTGCAGCTAGAAACCCTGATGAAATTATCTGTTCATGCTACATGGTATCGTGAAAAGGCTGAAATGAGTCAGGTTTGATGGGATCTATTGTCTTTCGGTTCGAACAGATGTTCTTAAACATCAATTTAGGGGAAAGGCTTCGCCAAAACATGTTGTAAGAGGCGGCTTAAGTGTTTCTCTTCCTCATATTGGTCTGTTCATAGTCTTGATTCATGTTGTTGCTCAATGAAAAAAATGTAGGAGGATGAAGATCTCTTTGTTTCATAGGAGGAAAAGGTGTTGCCTTGCCTTGTTCTATTTCAATTCAAAGTACATTGGAAAATGATTGGCCTTGAAATATGCCGGACCTGTAGTACAATGTTTTTCCTAGGTGGTTGTCCAAATTTATTGTGAATGATATCTCCCATGGTTCATAGCCATCAATGCATTGAACTCTTTTCAAAATCGACTTGGGTTTTGTGTTCTATGCTTTGTTGATGACAGACAATTTGACACATGCGATCTTTTGAGACGTTATTTGTTATATTCGGTTTATTTCAGGAACGGGGATAGTTATGCGGGAGAGTATTTCGGGGACAAAATACATGGATTTGGTGTGTATCGCTTTGCTAATGGACATCGCTACGAAGGGTCATGGCACGAAGGCCGTAAGCAAGGCTATGGCATGTACACCTTCAGAAGCGGTGAAACTAGTTCTGGTGATTGGGATTCTGGAAACCTCAAGACTAAACTAACTCCACAATCTGAACCAGTTCTCCGAGCAGTCGAGGTATCCAATATCGATAATGTACTTTTGCATTGCTGGACAGTTTCAGCTTTGGAGTTGTTATGTCATAACTTAAGTTTCTGACCATTTTCGTGTCTCCGTTCACAGGCTGCTAGAAGAGCTGCTCACAAGGCAATCAACCTGCGTCCGGTGGATGCACAGGTCAAGAAGGCCGTTATGGCTGCAAACAGAGCCGCCAATGCAGCTAGAGTCGCTGCTGTCAAGGCCGTGCAGAGTTCAATATCCCGTGAACCCTTCGATGTAGATGTTTAAGGTGATGAGTGTAATTTTTTTTCTCTTCACTGATGCTACTAGCCGCTGCCACATCTGCCCGGGCGAGCCAAGATGCTCTTCGGAGGCAGACTTTCGAGGAAGTTTTTTTTCCGAAATTCGGAGGTTTTTTTTGGTAACCAATGTTAACATCATGTACATATGAACCAGATCTGTAGATTAATCAATCAATGAAAAGCTGATTTTCTTGAGCAAAAAAAGATGCTATCTCGTGTCCCATGTGGAATTATTTTGTTAGGCAATGGCATTATTGTGCCCTTTGAATGGCCATATTCAAATAATATGGTACACGCCATGCTGGTGTGTTTCTTGCATTATAGGAAAACTGCTTGTTCAAGACTCTTATCCAGTGGCATTGCCGCTTATGTTTTGGGACCCTTTGTTGTTTCAATACTTGTGGCATGTTAGCAACTGGGCATGGCTACGAAACATTGGTGTTCTTGTTGCTGTGTTTTGGATAAGGTTCTTCGTCGGGAACTTTTGACATGGAGTGTTATTATCTGTTACATCTCGCAAAACATTCAGTCTTATATGTCCCATGTTGGTATCATTCGACTTATATCTCGTTTTATGTATTTTATGTTGAACTTGAAAGTTCTGATTGGATATAGTATCGGATTTGTAGTACATCCAGAGAGGGTTAAATGTCACAGTGCAATGTTTGTCCTAGAAGTTTCTGTTCAACTACCGTTGAAGACTATCAAGAAAATTTGAAAGACATGAAAATCCCTTTCTTGGTGCCTAAATTGTTATACTTACTACTATTGCACTGAAGAACATGAACAGTACCTTAGATGATGGTTGCAAACTGCAAAATTAACTTGCGGACTAGACCGTCGAACACAAGATTAGACATTTGATATGTTAGTATGTATCAGAATAATTATGACATATTTGATCACAAGTTCAATCATTTGATATGCCTAGTATGGTATCCGAATAATTGTGACATATTTTGATCACAAGTTCAATCTGTTGTCATGTTAATTTCTCTCTCGATCCAAATAAATTACGATATATTATTAAATATGAAAGTTTTACATAAATTATGATGTTTTTTTAAATAGCAACGTTTTGAATGTAAAAATCCAAAATATCCTTATTTTATTTCATATTATTTTCATTATTATTATTTTTTCTTTCTTTTCTTACTCATAATTATTCCCTATTACTTCTTATCATTACATAAGGATTTTTTTTTTCAATGCAACAAATTAACTTTTCGTAATTTACGTGTAATAAAAAAAATATAAAAGTAAGAGGACATTACTATTGCATCTAAGTATAAAAAATTATGCGTGATAATAATGCCTTAAAAGCATAGATGGTTCTTTCTCGACCACTAACATTTCAACGGCATGGATGTTCATCAGCAATGATCTCATGTCCATGCCTAAATCATGAATATAAAAACTGTGGATGAACTGAATAGAAAATAAGTTATGACCTCAAGCTCTTAAAATACTACAAGGTCACAAAATGACGACTCAGATCAATATCTACACATTGTACACACAACTCTATAGATCAACACTTATATTTTACATTAGTTCGAATCATGACATCTATCAACATTCATAAGATGTGATTCAGACATTGAATTTATAATATGTAACTTGTGACATGAGTCTATAATTACATATCATAAATTATGTTTTGGATCCACTTCTAGGATCAAACTCTTCCTTGAAATGTCACAAATCATCTAAGAAGTTAGACCAACATCTCTATTATATAAAATACCAAACCAAGATCCACTTTGATTGTGATGCACAAGGAAAAAGCTAAGCTAGTGGAGAGGCAAAGCACCTTTTCATCACATTGGCATAGTTTTGGAGACTCATGTCAATACCCTTTTGTGAATCGCATGACATGATAGAATAGTGGATGCATAGTGCCATAGTGGAAGACTCGTATGGGGTGAAATGTCTTCGCCCTTTTTTCATTTGTTTGTTAGTTTGATAGCTTTTCTTTGCCTCTTTTTTTCTACAAAGGGAAAAATCATCATAGATTTTCACAATGTCCCTTCTACTTTACTTCTCCTTTTTTTTATCTTGTGCTATGTTAATGGAATCTATAGATTTGAATAGTTGTTACTTCGATAGATATGTGTTTTGGTTATAGCATTCACAACGGTTGAGGTCTATAGAATATAAAAGCTGTGTTGCTAGATCATGTAGCGCGTGCAACACCAGGCTTATACGATATGATGATGTAGCAGCAGATTCTTATTTCTGAATGAATATCTTACAAGGTTCATGTATTAGATAAACATGCGTTACAAGATTGATAATTGACGGAATCATATCGGTTGTTATTGTGTTACAAAGCCACAAACTCAACCTAAGTCCAGGCAGCTACTGTTAGAACAGTATTTTTGCTGAAATTCTTATGACAGTAGGTTGCACTTGGTGGAGATACTACTCAGACCAACATGTTAGATGCAGAAATTGTTGCAGATTCTGGACCTCTCATCATAAGATAGAAAATTGTCTCCCACTAAAAGGAACTAAAAAATAAAAATATGAGAGATGTGTCAATTTTCATGCACCCTTTAGACTAATCTTAGTAGTAGTAGATGGGTTTAGTTAGAGCTACCCAAAAAACAGATGTTGACTTGATCAACATTTGAGAAATTTACATTGTTCTTCAATGATCATTGATGTCACCCCTTCCAACACATGTCAAGGAATCATAGGCATTCAAAGCTTTGTCATTGCCATCCTTGTCTGTTTCATGCAGATTTGCAGAAGTCTTCTACTGTTGGCTATGAAAACCTGAGTCCTTATCCTTCGAATAACCACATATATATGAGATTACCTAATTGTATATGACTATCTGTTCTTGAGCCAGAGTGATTATATCAATCATAAGATTCAAATTCAATATTAAAAATAATAATCAATCTCCCTATTGTTCAAAGCAAATAAATCAATTATTCTTATAAAAAGATCTCAGAATCACATGTTGGAGTTTGACTAATTGTAGTACTATTAAACTGTTTAATGCGTAGGTGGATGATGCCACTTAAACTGGCTAGAAGCTTTCTTTCTTTGGTTGGCTTATGAGGATTCAGTTTCTAACCACAGTTGAAGGATGGAAATTTAAAAAATTATTGTAATGTTGGTTCTATGTTGTTGTCTTTTCTATCTCTAGATATGTGCATTAACTTATGCGAATTAAAAAATAAATAAAATAAATAGAGGTGAGAGCTTGCATCTTTCATTTCCGATGCCAATAATGGAGATGTATTCTAGTGTTGATCCCCGTAAAATATGGTAGCAATAAAGTCTGCTCGTAAAAAAATTCATGGAATTATATTTTATACTCCTAGGTCATATCTATTGTCTATATTGCTTAACCAATCATTGATAATTTGCCATCAATGTATTTACATATGATGAAATGAATTATGGAGTCTTCTCAAAATCATTATCAAGTGATAAATTATCATGACTCTTCTTATTTGACCAATGTTACTGCTCTCACCAGTAGTTCTTGTTCTATGGTCTCTTTTGAGTTTTGATTTTAGCAGCATATACCAAACAATCCAGGATGTAAAGAGGCAGAGAAACATAGAAATGAGTAAGGACTAAAAGTAGCAGCAGCTGCTGTCAATAAGCAACATCATAAACCAAATCTCATTGTTTTTTTTTTAGAAAAAAAACAAAAAAAAGGTTAAAAGCAAAAAATTAAATACTTAAATCAGTTTGCCTTTTTTTTTTTTTGGCTCATTGCTCCTGATTATTAGGAGCTGCTACTTCTTTCTCCGAATGAATAATGTCATTCTAAAAGGCACGTCCAATGATTAATAAATGAAAAATCTTTGAAACGGGTAGAAAACAGATCAGCCATGAGCTTCCCAGAAGTAATTCAAGAGTCCGAACGATTTCTTGTATGATATTCTGTAAATTTTCTAGACGAGAAAGCTTAATTAGCCCTTGAACAAAATCTGCATGGAGCAGATACCAGCTTGGAATCCCTCGGTGTACGCTGCATTCTTGAACAATGCCTGCAAATACATTAGTCGCAACAGGTCATCGACTATATGATAGGATCCAACAAACACGTCCTTGAAAGCAATATGTTTTGGTACAAAGGATGAATGAAAGGTTGCACTATGAGGGAATAATAAAATTTGGACTCACAGCCAGATTATTCAGCTCCGAGCTGAGATGTTTTCTGATATTGTTGGATACCACAGCCCCAAGCTGCTCTCCATGCTGCTTAACATTCTCCTCCGTAATCTGTATTAAACAGGTCCCAAATTCAACATCTGAAATAACTTGCAGATAGAAATCGTGTGTGGAAGCATAGAATTCTTGACTGGTTGTCGAATCATAGAATTCTTAACTGTGTGCGGATTATAGAATCTTACCTCTGAAATGACTAGGGCAGATGCTTTCTCCAAGATATGATTCACAAAGAATTGTGAGTCCGCAAACGTTTTGGCCAACTTCTCTGTTACTGCTGGCTTCTCTTTCGGATTTTTTAAGTCATTCAGCTGCTTGTCAGATTTGCCTGCACTCACCATCGAAATTTCATTAAGCAAGTCACATGAAATTCACCAGCGTTTCACATGAGACTTAAGATGATTCGAGTTAGGATCACCCAAGATAACAGATAAATTAAGAGAAGAAAGGGCACAATCATTCTTCACCATTATCATATATTCATAGCTTGAGAAGCGGAAGCTGACATGCAGCAAAAACTCAATGCGCAATGCTCCCTACTTCCATCGATATATATTTCTCTTAAGTTAGGCAATTAAAATTAAATGCAATGAAAAATGATAAGAGCATTACCAGTTACTTTCAAAGGTTTATTGTCCTGTACATCATGATTTTGTAAAGGCACTTGTGAGGTAGTGACTAATTTTGTAGGTTCCAAGAGTGCAATTGTATCATAAGGAACAAGAGAGGCTAGATCAGGAGGCTGGTCCTTTCCAACCACGGGAGTCGCCTGAAGTGAAGAAGTAATACTAATACAGCTTAGCCACAGCTCTCACATTTATAATAGTCAAAAGAGTAGCATATCTAACCTCAAGATCAACATAGGCAGGATTTCTTCCTATTGATTTCAGAAACTTGTCCAGATCATGAGCACTAAGCACTGTAAAAAATAATAGACAAAGAATATTACACAGCAAGAAATCACAAAGCCATCAAGATCCACATTGAATGCAGCCGTGTACTCACTGATTGACATGTCATTTGATAATGGGTGAAAAACGCAGCATTCTTTCGATATAAATCCTTGATCCAATATTAAGGAAACATGCCTTCCATTATGATAAAGACAAAGTCAGGCACCGTCAAAGAACCAAGGTTCGCAAAAACCTTTACTCTAAAATCCTTGAATTTGAGCAATTTAAAGTCCAGACAACAATAAGAAAATGTAAGTTAAAACCTTGCCGTTTCATTGACAAGAGAAAACGGAGTCACACAACCCAATGGAACCTGGTAAGAAATCCAAACAAAATAATCATTAGAACGTGAAAGACAGCTATATCAGAATCAACATCTTTACTGGCTATACAAATTTCCCAAGTCTTGTATAGAGCCTCTAATTCCATGATGATGAAATGTAAAGGATATGGGAACCTGAAGTATCTCTGCGAGAGCTTCCTCTGGCGCCATCCTTACACCTCCCTTTCCAAGACCAAGCCTCTGAGATAAAACTGCTCGACTTGAAGACAATGGATAATTTCGATAAATATGCAGAAAACTAGTGCGGACATAGTTTGCAAACCAATCAATTACGATCAGACAGAATTGTTTGTTGCAAAACCTCTACAAAAGACATCACAAGTATCCATAGAAATTCACAAGAGACGTATCCACACCTTTCATATCTACTTTAGTGTCTGCTAGAGCTGAAACTATGTAGAACCTATTCTTCTTGTCCTGCACAGGCCAATAAAAGTGAGAACACTTGGAACGGAGAAAGAACAGATTTGTAAGCAAAATATTAAGTGCAATGAGAACGAAATCTAGTTTCATAACAAAAACAGATTGTACCTTCAAGAACAAATTTTTACTCAATGCACCTCCCAGATGACCAACATGCTGCGCCTGGAAGAAAGCCAAAAGTGATAGAATCAGACATCGATGTTTAAAAGAGTCTGGAGTCAAACTAAGTATCATGAACCTCGAACGGGGAAAGTTAAATGCACCTGAGCTTCAACGGTTAGAACTACCGGATGCTCATGTTGGATAAAATTTACGTCTAGCTCCTGCAGCAAGCAAACCATCACACTAACTTCTTCAAATCCATGATTTCCTAATACATAAAAAGTAGAATTCCCTTGGTCTAAATTGATCGAAGCATTTTATTCAAGGCATACTTGACAAGACAAACATATTCAAAAGAGCTTCTTTAAATGAGTGTGATCTTTCATGAATCAACAGCTCAAAATGTTGGTTGAATGGAGTCAATTACAGCAAATGTCTCAGATGTTTGGACAAGAACTACATAATCATGGCATCGAAAAAAAAAAAGAAAAAAAAATCCAATAGGACGATGCACATTGATCAGCACATTACAGCAGGGGAATGACAGTAGCGATATCTCGAACGAATCATAGGGAAATACTGGCACTCCCTCCGTAATAAGGGGAATGACTCCGTAATAAGGGGAATGACGATAATGATCCCAAACATATCATATTTAATAAGCTTTTCACATAAAAATATCAAAATAATCATTATCTGGTACTGTACATCCATTATCTTCTCTCACAGCTGCCACGGTAAACCCTACTGTCACCAACAAATATTCGTTCTTCTCCAGAATCCATACAAATTCAACACACATAAATCCACGTGCCAGATCAAATCGTTGTCTATATTATGGAACGAACGAAGTAGTACATAAACTCGACCAGCAAACTCGAAGGATCACTTCACCGTTTACAAGTCTACAATCAACAGTTACAGGACGCAAAAAAACAGTAGAAGTAAAAACACCAACACCCAATATCAATACACGATGCATTCGATTGAGAGGCTAGCCCAAGCAAAGAGCGCTCAAATCATCCCAGACACAAAATCAAGCGAAACAAAACCCCTCTTTTTTCACCCTAATTCATCCAATTCACACAAGTCCCAATTCTCCCACAACGCAGAATCAAACACAATCGATGGAAATGAATCCACACAAACCCTAATATTCAACCGAAAGAAAAGGTGACCTTGAGGCGAGCGAGCAGCTGCTCCTTGGTGTAACCCATTTTTCACAGCACCAGATCGAATCGTATTCGAATTCCAATTCCGCCGCCGCCGCCGATGAGAGCACGATGAGTTATGGCGAAGGTTGACGACGACGATCAGCGGAATTGGGACTTGGGAAGAGAATCCGGTGCTCGGGTTTGGATTCGGACTCTCAGGTTGGGGTTCGGGTCTGGGATTGATGTCATTGATGATGGGTTGAGTAGCAATATTTTCCAATGGGCTGGACTGGGCTCTCTCTGGACAGCGTTGGGGAATGACGGATAGTGACAATCACACACAACTAAGATTACGTATATTTTATATTAAATAAATACGAACAACAATGATAGAAATAATTAGGTTATGGTTGTGATATTTAATACGTTGTGTGTGATTCCTTGTAGATATTAGGGTACACCAGATACCAGATAGTGAATTTCGGGTTCGATGTTGCTTGTCTTGTCTTTAAGAGTCGATCTTGAGTGCGTTGTCAATAACATTGTGGTACCCTAAAATTGTTGATGTGCTCAAATGTTATCATTGGCCAAGAACCAAGAAAGCATATCTTCCCAGAATTATAATTGTTGAAGTGTTGAACCAATGAAATCTATACATTTTACTCTTAAGTCGTTATCGTAACGATCTTTTTTGCAAACTATACAACAATTTATACTTTTCCAAACATCTATCTAACCATCATTGGAAACAGAACACATGCACCAAAGTATACAAAGACGGTATCTTGATGATATAGTCTCCGCGTGATTAGTCGGCATATTAAATAGAACTACTCAACGTAGAATACCAATCGATGTTAACAATACACAACCTGTATTTGCAACACGTAAAAGCGTAGTGTACTTGCAACACGTAAAAGCATAGTTGAAAATCTTAAAAAGAAAGAAGGAAAGAAGGTTGACTACAATCAATGATTGGGAGGACCATATTAGGCAAATTTGATATTGGCCATATTTGCAAAGGGGTTTTGGGCCACAAAGCTATAGCTAGTCAAGGGATATATATGTCATATTGTTATCAATAGCCACTAGGCAACTCTATAAGTAAAAAGAAAAACAAACTATCCATATAATCCTGTCAAAAACATCATATAAGAATGACAAAATATTAACTGTCTAATTATTTCAGGCTAAGGCCTAAATCTTTTTTACCCCCACAAATCACATACTTCATTTTCTTCTCTATTGGTCAGAGATCTTGCTTGCAAGGGGAAAAATCAAAATAAGAGTATGTGCAAGGCGGTTTGATCAACTTAAAACATAGACGACTGAAAAAGAGAACATAAAGTTTTTCGTTCCACTCGTTTCATCTCCTTCTCTTTCGTCTGAGGTTTTATAAGAGTAAACAACATCGTGTCCACAAGTTCATCTTGTTAATCAGTCCATGCAAACTGAAATGCACTGAGTATGTAATTTAACATAATTTGCGCTTAACAAACTGCAACAAGCATATACTATACATTAACATTTGCATTACACATGAAATTTTGAATTTTTTCTATAGAATATAGTAACACATAAGAAAGATGAAAAACTCAACTCTTATATGTGATGCAGCCACTTGTGTTCTTCATATAAGCAACAATGCTGCGTCATATATTACAGTTAAGCAACATTGTCCACCAGGCTCTAGCAATCACCAAACCAGGCAGTGTACAATACTTGTAAATAATGTGGCAAGGGTCGGTCGATGAGGACAAGTTCTTCAACGGAAGCTCCATAATGGAATATCACCATCTTCCTTGTCGCAATCCTGCTCATCATGATGCTCAATCATCATCATGGACGGATCATAGAACACTCCGTTCATCATCGAATCCATGCATTGATCAGGAGGATACTGCATTGCGCTAAGGTTATCAAACCACGTATCATCCACATAGTCAGGATATGGCATGGCATTCGACACAGATGATGAAGATGATAATGACGGCGATGATGATGGAGGAAGAGAAGGTGGTGAGACAGTGATGTCACATTGTTGACGAGGGATGTGATCAGGGAAGCTGTTGGCCGCAGCAGCAGCAATGCGTTGGATGGACTTGGGCGACACGGGATGATCAGGGATATGATGAAGATGAGAGTTTGATGGGTTGATGGGGAAGTTGAGATCAGCTGATGAGCCCCTGAGGCAGAGGACGGCAGCATCATAGGCTCTGGCTGCAGCCTCAGGTGTTGAATAAGAGCCAAGCCAGATCCTGGGTTTCTGGTTTGGTGCTCTTATTTCACTCACCCATGAACCCCAGCTCCTCATCCTCACTCCCTTGTACTTCTTTTTGCATGACGACGAAGATGACGATGAAGACGAGGGTGGAATGGGGTTCAATGATTCGGATTGATTTTTCTGTTGAGACTTCATCGTCAAACGTTAGGATAAGCAAGCTGATGAACACTGTTATATGATATGATAACTGTTGGGAAGACGGATTACAACAAACCCTTAATTGGAATAGTATCCGACTATCAGATACTTCAACACACCCTATGACGCTTAGTAGGAGTCAAAACAGACGACGCCAAGTGATGCTCTATATAATTGTCACTTAGAGAAGCATTGGTTTTGGTAGAGTACACACTCTATTCCAACAAGCCGTTGAAGGTGATAAATATGAAGAGGAGGGTCTCGGTTCATATATATAGAAGGCTGCAGGTCTTTGGATTGGTCCACCTAGGTTAGCCTTTGTAGTCGACACAGAGTGCGGGGGTTTCGTGAAAATTCATTACCCGGGCTACCCGAAGGTAGTAAAAGCAGGACAAAACCTGTGAGGCCAAAATTATTCGACACATGAGTGGGGCACTGAAAGAGATAGGAAAATGGGTGACAAAGTAACACATCGTTTTTGCTACAGAATGAAATCACTCTACGCCGGCATGCTTCATGATTCCGTATCCACATGATCTCGTTAAATATAAGAAGTTGTGAGGAATATCTATATACGACAGAACAATATACACAATCTTATCCTTATTTTTATATAATAAGATTGTTTTATGATATCCTCGGATTTCGAAATCTTGACCTCACGATATTTAGGAACGAAATGATTTATCATCAAACCAATTCCTCTTGACATCTCAAGGTACGAGATTGTATAGTTTAATTGATGGCACATGCCTTAGTTTGCAGAATTGGTCATATCACATTCGATTAAAAAATCTATGAAACTTAAGAAATTCCGTGGCTTACCTTTCTGTATTTGCAAGAGGACGATTATATGTCCCGAAGATACATATTTCAATCCTAACACAAGCATAGTATTATTTTTGTGACTAGAGATAGACTGATGTATCATAACTAAAGGATTAGACGAAAGTTATCAAAATAAAGATCGAATGCATTCGGATTTACCTTCCTGGTAGCTACCTGCATAATCAGGCATTGCTGAGGATTCGGGGGCAATTTTATAAAGACAAGCTTTGGGACAATCAAGAACAATTCAAGGCTGGCAAATCCATGATTTCACCTACAACAATGACAAACCAGCTTGTCACATAAACATTGAACTGAATATCGATGTATAATAATCTAAACCAGCCATGTCAATAATGTTAGTAAACAATATATCGGGCTTATCAGAGTTCGTCACAGTTAATTTAACGTGATAAGAGGGTAGTAGCCGAGTTTGTGAGTCCGTGACAGAAAACATAACTGAAGTTCAGAATCGTTGCATCGCCTCGAGTTAGACATTCATTTCATAGATGGTTAAACTTCTTCGAACATTCACATGTCATCTCAACGATCCAGTTTGTCATTCTCGTAACTTTTCGGGCCGAGCTGGTTTGTTTTACATCTCAATCCTACAAAAAAAAAAAAAAAAAATTCACTCCGTGGCCCATTTCAATTGTCCGCTGCCCACAAAATTAATCGACCCGGAAAGGGAAACACATACGCAGCTTCCAGGATTCTGCACGGGGCGAAAAGGACATCGATCACTGAATCTCAAATAACGTACTTTAACTATAAAATAAACACAACCGAAAAGGCATCAGTGAAGAGAAAAACGCGCAATGGAATACTGAGAGTGAGAGCTGTTGGGCTGAATGAAGCTACGCATTTCATCAACCAGCTGGTTGGTTGTGTGCAAGCTGGATTCATCTAAACCGCGTTGATGAAGCTGATTGTCGCTCTCATTCTATCTACATCAAAAATGGACGAGGCATATGTATTTATTAATGTAGGAGTTTTGTGCCCATTGGGTGCTTACCAATGTTGTTGCTTTCATCATCATTTTCCATGAGCCTCTTGACTTGCATGATTCTCTCATCATCATCTTTTTCCCGTCTCTTTCTCTGCCTATCTTCTCGAGATAAAGAAAAATATTCGGATGATTTTTTTGGAGAAGATAGTCGGTGTGATGTAATTTATTTTATTATTTTTTTATGTGAAAAAATTATTAAATGTGATATGTTGTCTATATATTATAACGGTTCGAATAAAAAAATATTGTTTATAATATAAAACGGATGGAGTACTTTTTTGATACACAGAATAAGTCATGATTTAATAACGTATCCTGCTTTTTAAACTTAATAAAAATCATCTGCATGAATCAATATTTTAGGATCATGTATAATTTATACAGGATAAGATAGGATTGGATAACTTATCATGTTTTTTTTTTTAAACTTATAAGTATCATTTGTGATGACTCAATATTTCACGCCATGTTTGATACACAAGATAGGTGGGGATTGGATAACTCATCCAAGTTATTTGTGTTTGGTATGAAAAATAGTATCAAGATTATTTATCCCATTGATAATAACTTTAATCCCTCCCACTGTTAAACTCCGACCTCGACCGTGCATACCACCCCACCCCTCACCCTTGCTGTTTGGCCACCTGTCGCTGACCACTATTCGACCACAAGACACTGATCATTGCCCATCGCCTGACCGTAGGCCCAATGGGCCCGCGTTTTACTATGCCCCCGATTGTCGTTCGTCGACCACCAGACACCGTCTGTCGCCCGTCAACCGATCGTTGTCCGTCTTCCGTCATCCATCGACCGCCTCTCGCCACCCACCACGCAACCATCGTCCCCCCC
>LIEC01011701.1:18457-91440 GCA_001925005.1 Drosera capensis
CATCCGATTGTCACATATATAGATTTATTTTAAAATTTAAGTGTCATGATTTTGTTTATATCAAATATGATTTGTAAAATATATAATGCGATGTTCAATCTCCCTATTAACATTTATATTGTCTTATATGATCCGTCTATCAAATGAGACCCAGAGGGTGAGATGCCAAATTCCCCCAGTCAACCTCTCCCACGATCACCCAGGACATCTTTCATCATATCCCTCAGCCTCATCACCATCTCTCTCAACCTCGTATGCTCTGAAAACATTACGCCTTATAATATGCTTGAATAGTGTTGTAGCATGGCATCTTTCCGTCGCCGTGAAATACATTACATCTTATATACCCCACAGCACCTTGATTAAAAACCCGCATCATCATCGCTCATCATTGTCATCCATACAAAAATCATAAGGTCAAAAAGAGTTAGAATGTCTGACAAAATAACCACTTCTCGCTTTGTCTACGACGAGTTCGTCTGGAAAGGTTGGGTGAATATAATTTGAAGGTAAGAAGATGAAGGAGGAGGATCTGTTATTTCTTTTTTTTTAAAAAAAAGGAAAAAATAATAAAAAGTAACATTGAAAGAGAACCGTTATCACATAAGAAAAGAAAAGCATGTGGTTTGATTTAAAGAAAAATCGCTATTATCACACAAGAAAAGGAAAACACCGGATTTGATATAAAAAAACGAGAAAATCGATAGGTTGGGTACCCGAGATGAAAAGGAAAAAGATAAGTATTTATTAGTCATTTGAATTCTAAATGATATCTCTAGATAATTCATTCTAGATTATTTACATATGGGTTTTATCAACCACATTGTGCATCCGAGTCTACGATTCTGTAAAGAGAGTGCACTATACACATGACCATATGCTACACTTAAATTCTACAAACAATGAGCAAAATAATTAGTCATAAATGGCCGACCAACACTATATCATATGCTCACACTGTACCATGTCCTAGGACATCCGTACCTTTGACAACTGCACATAAATATTTAAACACATTGATGGCTTGGAGGTGCACACATAGTGTTTAGATGGCAAATACACGATTTGAACAAGTCTTGTTCAAATAAATTATGCATGATAATTGAAAAATATAGTAATGGGCAAAATACTTTGAAAGTTTCTTCATCCACAACAACAACAAAAAATTAGAAGCTTGTTTGAGAATAATCAAACAGGCATGCACACGAGTGAAAATTGATTAGGGGATCAAGTTTATTTCTTTATACGGGAATGAAGCTGCTAGGAAGTTGCATATAAGAAAACAAGACCGATGCGTATATGTTCGCTAACCAGGAACATTTTTCGATAGAAATCAGAGTTTATATGGACCTTTTCTTAGGAATCATATAGAAATCGTCACAGGTAGAATAGGACAAGGATTAGTGCTTTCGACAACTTGTTGGATTAATGACTCATATTATATGTACATGGATAATTTAACTATATGGATTAATTATATGTTATGTACTATCTTGCGGTTTGACTCAAATATTATTGGTCCTACGGATATTAATATTAAGTGGGCTAATATGTCGTCTCATAAAATATAGGGCTCAATTGTATAGATACCTACGGGATTGATCCTAATTAATGATTGGCTGATTAGGGTTAAGTATCACTATATATATATATATAAAGGTTATGGTCCCTGGTTGAACATACGTTACATGTTTCTAACATCCCATCGCAAGAGAGAGAAACCCTAGCGTGTGTATCAACTGAAAGATATCCTAACCATAGGCGATCTTCAACCCGGATTAAAAGCTTGCACTTATGGATTCAGGTACGTTTCCGCTTATGATTTATTCTAAATAATTCGATATGAAGGTTACAATTTTATGGGATTTGTTCCAACACAACTATGGTTCTAGTCATTACCCTGTGTCTGCAACAAAGTGCAATATTGCGCCTATTTGGAAGCCTGAAATAATAACCAAGTTTTGGTACCATGTACGAGCACAAGTATTTAAAGAGAACTCAATATCTATGATTCTGGCCCTTGCAATGATGCCTACTAGTCATTTCTTCTATAAAGTTCTTGACCCGACAGTTAAGGGTCAGACCTCATGGTGTTCTTAATGATGTGAAGCCCTAAGATAATGACACTGAGATTCATAGTTCTTATGGTCTATTGATGCCTTTTTGGCCCTCTAATCTCTAAAAGGAAGGTAGTTGATCCTGATAGTGAACCCTGAAACATCCTAGAAAGAGCACTGGGATCTCAAGAGCTACACTGATGTTCATGAAATTCTATATGCCGCTAAAACTTTCGATGAGAACTTTACAATGCAATTCAATCCTACACGGTATATCGAGTATGCACTAGGTCGAAGAAGAATCTATATTTCAAGCAAGCCAATTGGGTCGCTAGAGGATCAAGTAAGGCATCTGAATAAGAACTGAGAACTAGATGTTTTGATAGTATATTAGTAGGAGCTGCGAGTGCGACGACCCATGTTTCAGCAAACTCAAGGGTTTGGTATGTCGTTTAAGCATGACTCGTATAATAAGACAGCACGAGACCAGAGGGAAATTTGGCACGAGATTATGAGCAATAAGAATCTTGAAGCAATGGCAAAATTCTGGTGGTTTAGCAGGCTCTAGGCATTGACAAAGCAAATTACTCAGTTAAGCCTAGACTTTGAAGAAGGGTGTCTGTCTGCGCTCTTGACGCAAACTGTGAATACATTCCAGCATTGGCAAATCTATTTCAGGTATTTGTGTGGGTTCCTAACTCTGGTATGGTCACCAACCTAGTCGCTGAAAGTCCCTGAGGCCCCAAAACCCTCTCTACCGTGGGACTTGATGCAGGAAAATGCGTCACCCCTTTATCATGTTCTGCTTAACCCAAGAAAAGACATCAGATTGTTGAACTTGTCATTAGCCCTTACGACGGTTACAGTAAATAGTAATGAGCCTACTTGACAACAAGCTCACCAGAAAAAAGATATTCATACCTGACTTACTGGTTTTGCTCTGCATAATCCTAGTAGTGTACAAGGACTCAGGACATTTAAAAGGCCAGCATCAATGTTATCTTAATTCAATTTCAATCTCAGGCAAACCAATTCACCACTAGAATCTCAAAGCGATATGTTCATGCATACCTGCAATAGCTGAAACAGAAGGCGAACTTGATTACGGGGAATGTATCATAGCAAAGTAGACTGCATCCATGGTCGCTTTCCAGATTCCTGAATTCCAGTCAAGGAACAGAATAGATCAGCAATAGAAAGATTATGAGTCTAAAGCACTCTGACAGAAATCATAATGCATTTCATGCAAAAAACTTCAGTTGTAGACGACTTCTAGTACATCAATTCTGATTCAACCAATACAATACAGTTCCAGCCACAAAATATTCACCCGCAAGTATTTCAGAAACAGATGAAGGTGCGGTGACAATCTAAGTGTCTGATGACTGAGATACCAAATTACCAAGAGGCGAAGCAACAATTAACGCTGCAACACATGGATATCAGAGTTTCAGCACCATGTTATGAGATTCCAACCTTCGATTCGATTCATTTATCACACTTACCACTGACACAGGAGACAGCCGCACACTGCACATATGCATGTCATACAGCAAAACAGAACAACTAAGAATAGAAAAGCATATCACACCTTGAGACGCCATGTCCCTATACATCAAAGGCCTCGATCCAGCCGCAACTCTCTTGCTCAAAACACCCAAAATAGATAGCGACCAGGCAATAACGGTTAGAATATTTATTTAAATATTCTCTTTTAAGTTGGGTTATATTAATTGTAATTAATCAAATTAATTAACTGATATGATAAATTATGATTACGAACTCTTAATGAAGTCGAATATTGGCTAGCTATTGTGGGATGGACTTCAGCCCCAATAAGCCCGGTCTAGTGGGCCCGTGATGAGAGGACCCATTAGGATTTTTATATATTTAAGGTAGGTCGTCTCCTCTAAACCTCACTTCATGTTACGTACGTTCTAAACATATAAAGTGTCTCATCGAGCGTCATCAGAGGCGAAGTATCAGCCCCGTTCTAGTATAATTATTTTCGTTGCATATCTAAAATCCAAATTACAAAAAATTCTAAAGATAATGCTCTTTATGTTTATGCTCTTAAATGTGGTGTTCTATATTAATCTATCGTCAAATTAAATCAACCAATCCTTACACGTGATATGAGAACCACCCTACATTTGACATAAAATTCACGAATTTTGTGAACATGAGTTGTGAGACTCATGAATTCGTAGCCTTTGTTCCATGAAGTTTTGATCCGAAGCATAAATGACCATGGATGTATTAGTCTGCCTTGGATATTAATACCTAACCTAGAGATCAGGACACGAAATTTGATGAACTTTATGTGAGAATCAATAAACCGATTATCCATTGCTTGTCTTCATGAATAATCAAGTATTCTTATGTTAAGACCAAATTTGGTATAACACCATCGATTGGATATACTGATATTACGAGGAGTTGAAACTTGATAGCTTGACTATCTTGAACTGTTAAAGCTAAAAGCCACGCCTTTCGGCGTTTCTTTCATTATTTCGAGCTGCTTGGCTCTCGAGATCGGTTGATTCTCAAGACGATGAAGATGAGCATTTTGGCGATGGAGGTTGAAGGTCATGGCGGTGATGATGAACAGATGAACTTGAAGGCGGTCTAGAATTTAAGGATTAATAATAAAAATTAAAATTAAAACCACGGTTGTAAGATGATAAGCATGGTGATCTGCAAACCATGTGCGATGTTTTCACGTGTGTTTCTTTGTATGCAAGTGTGAATAAGTCTTGTGTTTGGTTCTTCACATGGGCCTTGAAGGTCTTGTCATTGAAAATTAAAAGCCCATTTATTTTTAAGCTTGGGCTTAAGAAAAACAGCGTTTGGGTTTTGGGTCCATTTGTAATCAATGGAGAGTTTTGGTTTTATTGTATTGGGCTGAAAGTTTGGACCTACTTAAATAAACTCATATGTTGGGTTTGAAAATTTGAACATTAAAATTATCGACTTAATAAATTATGGATTAGAACTTTCATTAACATTATTTCTAATAATCCCAATAAATAAATAAATGTGCACAAGAATAATTAATCTTGGGATGAGCACGTAAATTATGATTGAACGATCTAACATTTATATTATGAATCACATTCGGATTGAACCAATCGAAAAAAAGTAATAAATAAAGTCCCCAAGTACGAGCATAAAGGTAAAATGACATAATTAATTGCAAATGTGGTTATAAAGTGAAATGTCCCATAAAATACAATCACAATTATGTGAGTGAATAAGGGTTGTTCGAAAAATTCAAGGTTTAGTTTGTTGCAATCCCATAAGAAAAACCTTGAAGACAACGCTTTATATACTCAATAGAATAACCAACAAAGGAGTTTCTCTCACTTCTTTTGAGATATGGACTAAAAGAAGACCTACTTGCAAAATCTTCGAGTTTCGAGTTTGGGGATGTCCGATTGAAGTGAAACTGTAGAGTCCAATCTTATAAATTTGATGTCAGAACTATCCATTATTACTTTATTAGTTATCCAAGACATTCCAAAGGATATAGGTCCTGTAACCCTTCTGAAGGTGCCAGGATTGTGGAGTCACAAACCTAGAGTTTGATGTGAGAAAACAGGATAATTCATTATCTACATCATCTTCGTTGCCTGTTTCAGTGAGAGTTGAGCCCTCTGTCTCTAATAAAAGAGAACCAACCACGTATAACTGATGCTGATGCTGTTCTGACTAATGTTTCTCAAGCATCATTTGTTTTATCAGAGGCTCCACTTACACAATCCACGAGAGAATAGGAGAGCTGCTATTCCTCCCATCTCAAAGAACTCCACGCCCAATTCATCAAAACCAAAACCGCTCTCACCACCGACCCCAATTCATCAAAACCAAAACACCTACCTTCGCTCCCTCGCCGATGGCTGCGATGCGAAGAGATCGATCGCATTCTTACAAACGATGTTACTGTCGGGTATCCAACCGGATAGGTTCACATTATCCTTCACCCTTAAGGCGTGTATTGGGGGTTTTGAGCTGGGGGCGGGGAGGGCGATGCACGGGATGGTTTTGAAGATGGGTTTCGGCCAAGATGTATTTTTGATGAACAATGTGATGAATCTGTAGTGGGTTTGCGGGAGGGACGGGGATGCACGGAAGGTGTTCGACGGAATGTCGGTGAGGGATGTGGTGAGTTGGAATTCGATGGTGACGGGGTTGGTGAATGTGGGGGATGTCGATGGGGGGTACGAGGTGTTTAGGCCGATGCCGGTGGAGAGGAATGTGAGGTCGTGGACGGCGAAGAGCAGGCGGGCGAGGGATGCGGTGGAGCTGTTTAAGGAGATGGAAAGGGAGGAAGGGCTGAGGTGTAATGAGGCGACCGTGGTTGCGGTTCTTGCGGCTTGTGCTGATTTGGGGGAGCTTGAGATCGGGAAGAGGGTGATGAGGTATGCGGATGATTGCGGGTATGGGAGGGGTGTGAGGGTTTGTAATACCACGATTGATATGTACACGAAATGTGGTTGTTTGGAGGACGCGAGAAGGGTTTTTGATGGGATGGAGGAACGCACGGTTGTGACATGGTCTGCGATGATTATAGGGTTGGCGATGCACGGGCAAGGTGAGGAAGCTCTCGGGCTGTTCGAGGAGATGGCGAGGAGCGGTATGAAGCCCAATGCTGTAACGTTTGTCAGGTTATTGTTTGCTTGCAGCCATATGGGACTTGTTGATCGAGGCCGTGAGTTCTTTAACCGCATGTCTTGGGATTATGGGATCGTTCCGGTATAAAGCATTACGGTTGCATGGTCGACCTGTATAGCCGAACTGGACTCCTCGACGAAGCTCACGAGTTCCTTAAAAACATGCCTATGAAACCACACGCGGCTGCTTGGGGCGCTCTTCTTGGCGGATGCAAGGTCCATAAAAACATTACATTAGCTGAAGAAGGGATTAAGCACCTCCTCGAGTTGGATCCTCGTAACGATGGATACTATGTTGTGCTGTCGAATATCTATGCAGAATCACAACGATGGGAAGACGTAGCTAGGGTGAGAAAACTGATGGAAGACACAGGAGTCAAAAAGACGGTGGCGTTGAGCTCGATCACTCTGGACGGAGTCACCCATGAGTTTGTTGCCAGGGACTCAGCTCATCCCCTTGGGGACGAGATACAAGAAGGATGGGAGAAGTTGGCACAGGAGATGGAGCGACTGGGTTACGTGCCCAATACATCAGTTGTCATGTTGGACGTCGATGAAGATAAGAAACTGAAGGTTCTGTTCCATCACAGCGAGAAGCGTTACGTGCCTAAACCCTAAACCCTAAACCGGCCTGCTGAATACGACATCAAGAACGCCGATCAGGATAATGAAGAACCTTCGTATCTGTGAGGACTGTCATATGCTGCTTTCAAG
Source organism: Drosera capensis (assembly GCA_001925005.1). Taxonomy (NCBI): domain Eukaryota; kingdom Viridiplantae; phylum Streptophyta; class Magnoliopsida; order Caryophyllales; family Droseraceae; genus Drosera; species Drosera capensis. The sequence goes on from LIEC01011701.1 coordinate 25,902, forward strand.
TTTATATCGACGATTTCTGATAGGGAGGTGATTGTTCGCGACAGGAATCCCTTCCATTGTTTCAAAGATGAGGTCTGTTCTTGCAAAGATTACTGGTGGACACTTGATTCGCGGTTGAACGTTGCTTTATCTGCTCGTGATTCGAGATCATTCGTTACATGTCTGCGTACATACTGCTTGTTGTACTTATAACGTGTAATACGAATAGTTCATTCTGTATGTTGAGTGAACTGATCTGGATGACGACTCTTCTTTCTTGTGTTTGCTTTTGGATTCCATTATTAGTTCAATGGGACAAAAGCTCTATACCTTGCTATCACATTGTGGATTTGCTTTGAATCATGACCGAATATTCAATCATGATACGCAACATGAATCAATCATATAATAAGATCATTTACACTTAAAATCTTAATATAAATCTGCATGGGATATAACAATTCGTCGCATATGCATACAAGACGACAACATATAGATTGATAGATTCTATATATTGGATTATAAAGCTAAGCTAGGACCATTGAGTAAAATGTTTAAAGATACAAGTCTATTGTCTCGTTTGTCGATTCATTGAATATTCGCATTAAAATTATTCATCAGGTTCTTTTTTTTTTGGAATCTTGTAGCAATGTTTAACACGTAAATATATGCAACATGCTTTCAAGAACACCAAAAAGATACTAAAAGTGAGGAAAGTTACATGTTTTGTTTTATATGGTCTATTGATAGATCAATAGATTAAGCCTTCAATGGTTACTTGCTACAGGATCCGAACTTAAAACCGTACCTTATATATTTTTATATCATATCAAATAATCAATTTTTTGAACTTTTTAAATTGATAGGAGAAAATGTATAAAAATGTATCTCGAATTCTCGATAACCCTTTCCGATTCAGGAAACACCAAGTTATGCGGATTATTGTCATAAAATTGTGGAGAATGGCCCATGGTTTTGCTACTTTCGGTGAGACATCACATCAAATTTGAGTTAGAAGATGCTGTAAATGCCCTCCAAAAGCGTTGCTATAAGTGGCAAACTAGACATATTGGTCTGTGTCACCTTCAACAACATAGAGACGTGGAAAAATCAACTTCAAATTAAGATAAAATCTTCAAATCAATTTTTTTGTTATTTTTTTTGTTATGCAAATTATAATATAAATAACAAATTACAATATATATAAATATGATATGTAATACACATTAATCAAAATATAATATACAAAAAAATAAAACATAAATAAAACTCAAATAGAATAAAAAATAAGTTCCCCCATAGAATAAAAAATAAGTTCCCCCGAATCTATGTAAACACACCCTCTCACCGATCATCTTTGATTCTTTTCCATGACACTTTAAATCACATAACAGTATTGGAAATTCAAAAAAGAAAAAAGTGTTAGTCTCGTGTTTTTTTTTTTTTCTCTTTTCTTTTTGATAACAAAGTGTAGGATCGTTAAACCTTTGCGTAAAGGAAATTAGGAGCAATAAACTCATGCAATCATGCAAAATTTGCCACTTCGTGTTGGATATATATATCATATTCCATTGCATAATCATCACCACTAAGTGTAACTTTTTTCAGAATGATCACCAGTAAGTGTAATTAATTCGGTCAACAAAAATCAAGTTTCCACTTCTCAAAATGCAATGTCACATGTTTTTTTCTAAAGGTAAAAATTGTTTTTTTAATAGAAAAACAAAAATTTAATACGGACGATGGGAAGGAGAATGTCAGTTCCTTACAAGATTGAAGTAATATTGTTGTAGTGAATAATACAAAATTATAATAATATCATTTAAATGATGGACTATCGCTTGTCCCAAAATAGTCTATCTTCACTCTTTTCGTGCAATAATAAAAAAAAATCTGATTTTGATAAAATCTATAATAGATCTTCAATTTTTTTTTATTAATTTAAATTTTGATAAAATTAATTTCTCGATGTGATATTATACAAATCAAAAGATCGTGACCTCATGTTCATTCCATCCCCATTTAGTTGGCATTAGGCCTATTCTTATCGGGTACTGTTGAAATCGTAAATCAATAATTCGATACTCGAATCAGTCCTTAAATGTTTGTGAGTTAAAGGATCTGGAGAAAATGAGGGGAGGGGAGGGATCTTAATTGAAATTATTTGTTTGTGAGTTTTTGGTCATGAAGAGGGAAGCGATTTGAAAGAAGAAAAATTGACTCATTTTTGTTTCTCATTTTCTTTTTTGAAATGAGAAGATTTAGAAACAAAATGAGAAAATTTTATGAAAGTATCATAATAACAATTAAGGTATTTATCATTTTTCAAATGAAAGATAAAAATTTTTTTTACTCATTTATTTTAATTATTCTTATAAAACTCACAAACACAATAATTATTTCTTTCATTCACTTTTCTTCACCTCCCCTCACCTTGATTCCCTTCCCTTCATCTCCCCTCATATTAAAACTCACAAACATAGCATGAAGAGAATTTTTATTTGATACATTTTTTTTTCTCAAAAAATAATATATTGCTTTGTCATAATCATCATTTTTTTTTATTATTTTTTTTCAAATCATCACATTTGTCATTCGAAATCATCACCATCATAATCATGATCATTATCTTCACTCCTATTTCAATGGGTGAGAAGGTCATCTTTGTTTGTAGATTTGGAGATCTATCTCGTTCATTTTTATGTCATTTGGATTTCGAATGTTGTAGAAAAGGTATGAGATCGTTTCAAAATCTTCTCATCGAATGAATTCAGTTTATATTATTCAATATCTGGCTATGAAAGATGTTTGTTGAATGATCAAGAGGATTTGTTGATATTGTTTGAGCTGTCGCGATGTCATCGTTTATCATTAATTGATGTGAATATGGTGTAAGGAGGAACGTGTTCGAGCATGGTTTCTAACTACTGACAGTATGTCACAATCTCAAATAATACACCTTTGTAATGATTCATTGCGTCTGTGATTTCGTAATGTTTTACAGATTTCTCGGAATTTTTCAATCATAATCATTATTCTGAGATAAATGATGATTTTGATGATGATGTTGTGCGTGAATCGTTGTTTCGGTTGGATGTTGATTCATCGAGTAATTGTGATCAACCCTTGCATTCTTCTTATTAGTCGAATTTGATTCAAAATGTTGACCAAATTTTTCCTAATGGAAAAAAGCAGTTCAGGAAGTCCCTTGCACTTTATGCAAGCAAAGTTGGATTTCGATATAGTTTTAACAGAAATGAAAATGACAGGGTTCATGCTATCTGTTTTAAGAAAGATGATGGTTATCAATGATTTGTCAAAATTTCATTATGTTCTTACAATAAGTCATTTTTCATAAGGAACATGAACAATGTCCATACTTGTGGATAATTGTTTTTCCCTGCGGGTTCAATGAAGTCGATGGAGACTGAATGATTGACTAATTCTCTTTTGAAAATTATGCATCACGATCCTAATTTCAATCCAAAATTATTTTCAAACCATCTATGGTTTGGATTTATCAAATAAGAAGTCTTGAAAAACCTTATGGAAGGCTTAGATGATGCTTGGTGGTGATTCTTCCTAGTCGTTTTGAAATTGAAGCCATATATTCAAGCACTTATCAATACCAATCTAGGAAGTCATGTTACACTTACCACTGAAGAAGGATCGAATCATTTTTCCAGGCTATTTGTTTCATTTCATGCTTCAATCGTCAGTTTCAAATATTGTAGACCTTTGTTTTTTCTTGATAGCACATTTTGAAGGTTGATTTCAATGGAGCCATAAGGTTTATGGGAAAAGATACAAACAAGGATATGTCTTTTTTTTCCATTAGTAATTATTGTTTTTTTTTTTTTTTGTATTTTGTAGTAAGGCGTACTGTTTCAATCAAACCGTGCGCCTATGTAATTGAAACAATACAGCTCTTTATATATGATTCTTGTAACATTTTCAAATATGAATATTATTGATATGAGTTTTTTTTTTTTTGGAGGACTTTTCCCACTAGGTTTTGATGTGGTTGATAAGGAGACATATTCTAATTGACATTGTTTTTTTTTTTTTGGAACTTCGTCAAGTAATTCGTCTCGGGTGAAGTATCAATTTTTTATGTGATCGTAATCAAGGTCTTTTACAAGCTTTTCCCGAAGTCTTCGACATTTGACTGATAATTTGAAAGATAGATTAAGAGATGTCAATATGTCGTCGTCATACAAACAATGTATCATTGATAACTTTCATAGTTGTGTCTATGCTCCAACCATCATCGAATTTTATGATAAGTTTCATTGGTGTTCTTTGTGCTTTTCTGTGTATCAAAATTGTGCTTCCTTTTTCAAAATCTTGATGACTACTGCCAAGTTACTTCTGTATTGTATCATTTTTCCTATTCTATTATATAAACAAGGAAAACAAACATATTAAAAATCAAACAGTGTAACATTTTTAAATAAACAAACCATCCGTCTTTGTGTTTTAACACAATGCGCCATTGTTTTTTTTAAAAAAAATAATGTGCCTTCGTATGATAAACAGTGTGCCTTAATTTAACATTGATCATTACAATTCTTTGCAAAGAAGCATTGGTTCAGTGTCAAAAGTGCACTATTTTCCAAATAATACAAAACAGTGTACCATAAATGAAACATTGATGGTTATAATTTTTTACAATATATTATCCATCAGTATGACATCAAAAATAGAATTTTTAGGTTTCGAGCACACTCAAAAATTAGGGTTTGTTCAAGATGCACTATTTTTTCCAAAGGCGCGCTGTTTTTCAAATGTAAATAATTCAATTATATGAAATTTTGAGTTCTATCGATGGAATTGATGCATTTATTGATGCATTTATTGATGCATATATCAATTGAATTCAGTCTCTTTATTCAAATTTGAAGAACAAATTCTAAATTTAAAAATTTTACCTGTGTTGTTTCAAAGTAATGATTAATACAGTGCGTCTTTTCAATTCCTTTTGATAAATCGAGTTTGATGCTTGATTTCAATTTGGATTAGGTTGTGGATTTGAATTTGGTTGTTGATTTGTCATATGATTGTTTGGATTTTCGCAGTGGGTTCAATCGTCAAGAAAATTCCCATCAGAAATCTATATCTGATGGGAATTATTTCTGGGGTTTGTACTTGATAGGATTTTATATATATATTCTATGGGAATTTTCTCTTATTATTATTATTGCTCATGTGACGACAAGAATGTTTATATTTTCTTTGAGATAATTGAGTTTGATTATTTCAAAGTAAATATTGATGTCATCTAGCCATGTAAATTCATCCTTTTATTTAAACTTTTGCACTTTCTATCAATATTATTTCAGTCACTTTAAAGTTTCAATGTTTGTTACTCACACGATAATCTTTTTAAATATTGATTTCGCGTGTAATATTTAGATAACCTTAATTTTGAACAAGGTGACACTTATTTTGTTTCTTCTATCGATTTTTATCTTCTAATCATATATTTGATTACTAAATATATTTATCTAGTATTTAAACTTAAAATATTTAAAAGATATTCATATTTAAAAAATTCTATGTTTGTATTGAAAGAACCAAAAATCCTTAAATTCCCGTACCAAAAAACCAAAGAACCGGAATCGAAGATTTGGGACAAGATGAGGCAAGATTTTTTAGTCAACGAAAGTATTGGGACGGAACGGAAAACCATCAAGAACCGGACCGTCCCATATCATGCTTTCTCCTACTCATGTTGTCTTACATATTTTTTATAATTACTTGAATGTCGAGCTGTGACACATGATTACGATGAGGATTGTTTATTAATGAATCAATTAGTGTTGACGGAAATAGGTTGTTTATATTTTGGTTGAATTAGATGCATATCTCATCGATCAATAACTTTTTTTAAAAAAAAAAAAAACAAACAAACAAAGGACTAAAGTAAAGTAAAGAGAACTTTTATTATCTATTCCTGCATGCAGAAATGCATGTTTCCTGATCAAGGTGGATAAGGGAATCATGATCAGGTGCAATGATCAGGACCAACATGGTGTTATTGTCCATGAAAAAGCCATGCTCACATCACAAAACACAGGAGCAAAATGGAATTCTTGCTTTAATAACTTGCTTTTTCACCTATATATAAATTGCTCACTTCTCACTTGTGCTATACACATCCCCTTAATCAATTATAAGAGTGAAATATATATTGAGCAAGATCATATAAAAAGGGGGAGAAATGGGTGTCTTAGTTGCTAAGTTGAAGCCTTATTTGGCCATCATATGCCTTCAGTTTGGTTACTCGGGCATGCATATCATCACCACCATGTGCTTGAAGAAGGGCATGAACCATTTTGTTCTCGCTGTGTATCGCCATGTCGCGGCCACCATTGTTATCGCTCCTTTCGCCCTTGTCCTCGAAAGGTCTTCTCCATCGCTCCAACTCGAACGTTAAAGTTCTCTCTTTTTTCGTACATGTATATGTTACACTTAGATATTGAGGTGTAGACAACGTATGTTTTTATTGATGATATGTAGGAAAACACGGCCGAAGATGACACTCTCAGTGTTTTTGAAGATCATGTTGCTTGCCTTTCTGGAGTAACTCTCTCAATTCTTACTTGCAATCAAATGATTCAGCCCGAATCTCGGTTTATGCATAACAGAGTATATATATCAGATATCTAAGACAACTTTTAATGTATATACTCTTATGTGACGCAGGCCGGTGCTGGATCAGAACCTTTACTATGTAGGATTGAAAACTACTTCAGCAACATTTGCATCAGCAACTGTCAATGTCCTCCCTGCCATCACCTTCATTATGGCAACAATCTTCAGGTATGTATAATGTGCAAACTTACACAATCTCATTCACGACGACGACAACAACAACCTTGATAATCCTGTGATGGACAGGGCCTGGGAAACTTAAGCTCATATACGAATACTTCACCTATATAAACTTATTCGTTATAAAATTGCCTTGGACACTAAATGTATGTGTGATCGATTTCAGGTTGGAGAGGGTTGACATAAGGAAGATGCATTCACAAGCCAAGATAATCGGGACAATAATAACAGTAGGAGGTGCTATGTTGATGACATTATACAAAGGTCCGGTGGTCGATTTCATGAGGAGAGCAGGAAGGCATGTAGCGGCCACCAACTCTACTAGCAATCAGCATTGGATCCTTGGTACCCTTATGCTCATGGGTTCTTGCCTTGGTTGGGCCGGCTTCTTCATCCTCCAAGTAACAGAACTGATCCATGATTAACCATCTTGATCTTTTTGTTTACTGTCTATGTACTCGATCTTGGTCTGTCGATGAATGTTATTGGTTTAATATGTATGTAACTTGCATATATATGTGGCGCAGTCGTTCACTTTAAGGGAATATCCAGCAGAGTTATCCCTAACTGCCTTGATATGTACCATGGGCATGGTGGAAGGTGCAGCTGTGACTCTTGCGTTCGAGCACAACATGAGTGTTTGGGCTCTTGGTTGGGATTCCAGACTTCTCGCTTCTGTATATTCCGTAAGTACTATATAATTTGAACGACATACCAGGAAGCTTAATCAAGTCAAAGTAAGCGATTAGTTACATTATCATAGTCAAGATAGTTAGTTCGAACATTCAACTCTTATTTGAAGATCAGAACAGGGGATGCAACAAAATGGAATACTCCAGTTATTTTGTTACAACAATTTCTTGGCACGTATAGAATACTTTAACTAATGAATAAAAGGAGCGAAAATTATTCGGTAAATATAAATAGTTAGTGATATATATAAGCTCGGTTTTCGTTGATCAGGGAGTGGTGTGCTCTGGGATTGCTTACTACATCCAAGGCGTTGTGAACAAACAGAAAGGTCCAGTGTTTGTAACAGCGTTCAGCCCTCTTTGTATGATCATCACTGCCATCCTGGGCTCCCTTTTCTTGTCGGAGCAACTCCACCTCGGCAGGTAACGTTCCTTGTAAAGTAAACACTTACAGTGATCTATAATCTCCAAGTGTGTAGATAAACTGGATCAATGATACCTTGCCATATTCTTACAGCATACTTGGAGCAATAACCATCGCGACTGGACTTTACTTTGTTGTATGGGGCAAAAGCAAGGATCCAGCAGACTCCTCCTTATCTTTGATCGACGATGAGAAAGCGGGGAACGGCAAACTACAGATTCAGTTGCCGATAGCAGACATCGCCATCAAATCAGCCGTCAATGATCGCAACAAGAATACAGATCATAGTGCATTCTTTGCAGTTTCTATGGCTAACATCATTCCACCAGAGGCTTGAAACTTCGGAGCTGTGTGCTTATGAGAGAAATGTAATCTAGTATATAAGCTGATGCTAGTTACGAACACCTCTGCCATGGTGACTATTAATATTTGAGGTGAAAGAACAAACCGTTGTCAAATGAAAATGTGATCTTCTTTTCAAGTTTTATAATCTCAATCTATCATATCATCCTTCAAAATAGCATTCCAATTAAAATAAGTTTAGTTTGAACTCATAATATTTCTTTTCTAAGAGCAGTTTCCCGTCATTCTGGTGAGTTGCCAAAACTTGATCTTTCCAAATATACATGTCACATCGAACAAAAGGGAACAAGCACGAGCATAAAATATCGTAAACCCCACATAATTAGTAATGCTTTGGAGTGAAATCGAATTCAATATATCCTATTGATGCAGTTATTTTTAAAGCATTTTAACATAATGTAGAATACAAATAATGTTTCACGATAAATTTACGTAATAAGAGTATAATTTCATATCATTTCGTTTTGTCTTGACAAGTCTGCAACGTTCCGACATTACATGAATTATGGGACGAAACTAATATTTTGATAATTAATCTAAGCAACATAGATTATGATTAATACTCCATTACATAATAATTTTGATGGTCTCCTCAAATGGGTATCATACGCTAAACGCTTGTGATACTCCCCTAGTTTCATGAAAATTACTGCAATTTGACTTTTGATATTATTTGTATGTATTTTGATTAATTTTATTTTAATATAAATTATCAATTAATGTCATTTTTCAATCATATTTTCCTTTTTTAAAACTTTTGTATTGATCTCTCTGAAATACCTTTTTGTTAAGCAAACACCAAATATTTAATGATCATAAGTAAATCCTAGACAACCCCACTAATCTCTATATTCGGCCGCCATCTCCCTTCCCTCTCCATGTTCCTCTTTCCTCCTGCCATCGCCAATACTGCCTTCAACCACACCACCTTCTCACACGATCATCATCACCTAAACATGGTTTCTACAAAGAATCAAGCTTTATGATTTTTGAGTTCTAGTCAAATCATTATAATTTTGAAGGGAATATAAATCAAGATTAGGCAAAGAAAAGAGAATGATGACCAATCGTGTCCAAATCAGATTGGCTCCTCTCCATCATCTCCTTCTCCATAATCTGCTAGACAAATCAACATTGATATTCTCATTTTTGGTTCAAATCCAAAAAATGACGTTGTGGGTATTCGGATACGGATCAATCATATTGAAATCAGGTTTCCCATTGGACAACAGCCTCGTCAGATTCCAATTTTAATAATTTTAATAGGGAAATCGGATATATTGCATGACACATTCAACTTAATAAAGATTCAACGATTATTATTTGTCTCTATGAATAAATGGATAGGATTAAATTTAATTTAGGTTTTTTTTTCGTTTTATTTTTCCAAATTCCACGTCTTCCTGTTGTTTCTCATTCTCATCATGGTTTCAATCTTCTTAATTTAGTTATCATTCTCATCATCTTCAACATCGTTCTTGCCATAAAATTTCAATTCCAGCTCTCACTCTTAGCATTGAAGATTCATCTCGTGAGATATGCAATCATCCAGTTCAAGTTTGGTGTCCGACTTTGTTCGAGGTGTGGTGCACAAACCCGAATCAGAGTATCGACATGGCAAAGTAATCCAGGTCGATTTTACTTCTGTTGTCCCAATTGTAAATGGAATGGATGGTTTGTTGGGGTTTCGACATTGAAGAAAATTGAAATCGAGATCCCTCAAATGCGCGCAAAAGTCACAAATCATGCCATTCGAATAAGAGCATAATAGGAGAAGATAGGAGAAGATACTGTAGCCATGGCAATGTGCTTGTGTACATGTTGGCTTTAATTGTTCTTATTGTTGGTTTGTCCATATGGATTTTGATCCGTATAACTTGAATCGTTGGTTTCAAATTTGACATTAGATATAAATATAACTATATTTATATTGGTTGTTATCATGTCAATATTTTGTTTATCTTTTTAATTATCTATATTTAAGTTGGATTAATTCAACAATGAATGCACAATTTAGTTTGATTTGACCTATTTTATTCTAAAATACATCCAAATATTAGAATAATAGTTGTATAATTGATGTCAAATCAATTTTTGATGTTAAATTATAGCAATAGTTATATTTATTTTAACTTTTGATTGTACTTGCTCTCAAGAATTCGGCAACTGATTGAATGTGAAGAATCATTTCTATTTCAAATCCGAACCGATGATAGAAAACCCACAAATACATATTTAATGTTGATAATCAATCTTAAAAATTTTGATCAAGATGTTTTGGTCATAGCTTCAACTTTCGATGAAAGTAGCCATGGGTTTATGGGGGAAGGAGTAGGGCTTTTTTCACCCAAACCTGACTCTTAGTGGGAGCTGTTTTAGGATGGGCGAGTAAGTTGAGCTGTTTTAGATTTCCATTTTTGTTTGATGTTGGGTGGATCATGCTATGGTTGTGATAAGAGTTGAATCGGGGAGAGGAAATAAGTAAGATGAAATTTAGTTTGTGATGAAGCAAGAAGGTTCATTAGTTCTTCTTTTATTTTTCTTCTGGGTGACTGATTTAGAGTGATTTTGTAGGAAGATACATGATAACTCGGAATATTGATAATGACATGGCTTTGTGCATTTCGGTCACTTCCTTTTGCCAATGTTGTAAGATATCTCTGGTTTTGTAGATATCTCTGGTTTTGTAGTGGGGCGTCGCTTACAAGATCTCAAAGGAGGAGGATAAACAGGCTGCAATAGAAGTATGTTCTTGAAGTCTGTCTTCATTGTCATTATTCCAGCTTAATCCATCAACTAACTGATCGTGTTTCCCCCGGTTGGAACTTATTATATAATGTACTACGCAGCATTTGGAAGTCAGGGAAAAGCAGTATGATCAGAAAGTTTATGTGGATCTCTTCACCGTGAGTTCTTACTTCGCGTGAACTTCACGATTTTCTTCATGCTCTTTTGTTAGTGGTACTAGCTATGAACCTGTTGAGAATGATTCTATGCCGTTCTTCTGATTACTTGAATTAGTGTATTCTGTTTCCTCTCAAGGATAATGCCTTTAGCCTTCATTGATTATGTATATTGTTTCTGTTAATTTGCATTGTTCGAGAACTGAAGGACTTGGAAAGATTCAAGCCCAGCTGCATATGGGGTTTTGGTTTAAGTGTCCAAATCGATCATTGTCTCTCTTGGTTTTGGAATTTTTTTATTTTTATTTTTTTTGGGTGGGTTGGGGTGGGGGGTAACATTGTTTTGCATGAAATCCATTTATGTTGTCATGGATCATAATCATATCTTCTTTTCAGGAACATAGGATCTCCAGACAAGAAGCGCAATAAGAACTACCTCGGTCCTGCATCTTTGGAAGAACTAGTCAAGTATGTTTTATGCCACTATACTTTCTAATATCCCGGTTGGTGGTTTCTGTTGAACTTCGTGCAAAATACGTTATGCTAAGTGTCACGGGCCAAATTTTCTAACCCCGTGACATAAGGGTATTAGTAACTAATTATGGCAGAAGAATTCTCTGTGAAATGAAAGGTCCGGCTTCTGTGATTAAGATTTTGATATCGGAGGTGTTCATGCTTTATCTCGTCTCAGGCAAATCACTTATGCAGAGGGTCCTTCAGGGCCTAACAGAGACTATCTCTTTCAACTGGAGAAATCTCATTCTTCGGATCGGTATTGCTCTTTGTTCAAGCTCTTCTCAACTTTGATTGCGACTATGATCCAGGCCTTAATTGTTCATTGGTGTTTGTTCCGTTATACAAAGTGGTTGTGTTGGTTTCTATTATACCTGCTTATTGTGCAAATCATAGTCGGATCATGTAAATGGTTGTCACTAACATTGCTCGTCGCCTGATGAACCGATCATGTGTTTTCTGCACTATTTCGACTATGGTTAAGTTTTAATGGAATTTTGTTGGTACATAGGTTGCAAAGATGAACATGTGACAAGTCTTGCGGAGGAAGTGAGACGAATTCTGTCCGAGGAACCGAAAGCTTCCTAGCCCATATGGAGCAACCCGACTTGAACCGCCATTCTTTTCCACATTGTTGTATGCTTTTTGTGGGAGGACACAATACCGGATTCTTATTTTTAGCTGGTTAGAATATGATACAGCCAATACGCTTTTGCACGTCGCTTATGTTACCTGATGAGTGTCTGCAAAGCTTGTATAAAGTTATTTTTCAGTGCTTCGTCTCCTTTGATGATAAGTGTCTTAAGTGCCTACCTGAAATGCTTGTTTATGTGGACTTGCTGTAAAGCGGCTCCTTTAGCTTTGTCTACCACAAAGAAAAAGAGGATAGGAGAATCTGCCTCACTGCTGCTTTGCTCGAGTTTTCTCGACTAGGTGGTACAGTGAATACAGTCGACTATCATAAGATAGATCTAAAAGTGGGAACAGTAATCATAAGCATGTATAAACTAGAATCAGCAGATGAAACAAATAAAATGTAAACTAAGCTTCTCAAAGAAATAATTCACTCTTTGATGACATTAATCACATCGTCCTACAATCTCCATACAAGTTAAGACATTCAATAAATCTACTCAAAACCGCAAGAAACAGGAGGACAGTGGAGTTTTTAAAGGCACATACCCTCGGCTTATCTGCATTTATGGGCACAAGAATACTCAGCTGACCGGCAACTCAGCAAGGCAGGCGAACAAGCTGAAATCGATCATCTCCTTCAGCACTATCTGCAAGACAAAGAATCACAAAGGTCAAGCAAAGTTTTGTCGATCTTGATGCATCACAAAGATTACGGATTTTCAAGAAAAGCAACCAAGGTTGGGCTGGAGACAGCAGAAGCTGTCTGCGTGTATGAACATGAAACTTAAATCATTATAGATCAAGAATACAGCACAAGCAATGGGGAGTCTAACCACTTAATCTTCATCTTTTTCACTTCGGCCATCTTCGTCATCATCTTCATCATTATCTTGGCCTTCATCACCGTCCTCTTCCTCTTCTTCTCCAACTACTTCATCATCATTGTCATCCTCGTCGTTGTCGTCATCTTCTTCTTCTTCACTATCATCATCGTTGCTCGACTGTTTATCATTTTTAACAGGAGACTTGGGCTTTGGAGGAGGCAAACTACTTGTGCTCCGCCGGCGAGAACTGAATACGATATTGCTCATATCAATGCCTTCAAGTTCTTTCGCTCTATCCTTCCTTCTCTTGACTTCCTTGATTTCTGCACAATCGAGATAAAATAGCAAGCATTAACAAATACACCACGACCATTAAGAAACTAAGAGCTTGCACATTGAGGTTTTAGTATGTTATCATTTATAATGTAAGATCACTTGGACTTCTCATTCAATTTTTTATTTTTATTTTTTTGTGTGTGTGTGTGGCAGAAACAAAATCCATTCACAGTAGCAAATAATAAAACAAATCAATTAGCGAGTCATAAATGTCAAAACAACTGCAACATCCTTGCAGAACTATTGGGTTACACAAACTCAAGTCCTATTAAGTACATTCTCCCATGAATCTACCCTGCAGAAACCCGGCTTGTCCAAAAATTTGCCCAGAAGAGTGAATATTATCACACGTAATGCACAACTCACAGCTTAAACAAAACTCGGTCATTCAAACTTCCCCGGGTCCAAAGACAACAAATTATGCTTGTGTGCGACAAGAGGCCCCAGAATCCACATCCAATTTCTTTTTCCAAACAACAGCTATGCACTTCCCCGGAGATAAATGTGAAGTTGTTAAAAGAGAAATTACTCATTTAACCACAGGAGGTAGTGAGATCTACTTAATGAATAAAAACGTGTAATACTAGCACAAAAAAACCTTTTTCAGAAGGATTGGATGATAACCCTTCCTTTTGGAGCAAGTCTTCCAACTCTTTTATCAAAGTGGCTTCACGTTTATTTTCGGGTGCCTGTTTGACCTTCTTATAAACTGAGGGTGGAACACTGCAAGGCACCAGAAAATGGTAAAGCTATGGCAGGAAACAAATTGCTTCAAGGCAAGGAAGAGAAGACGTCATTAATAGTAGACATTCATGATTCACCTCATTCCACAAGATTTGATAACTGTCTTTAGATGCTCCACCCGCTTGCCATATGATGGTTTAGCAACTTCTTTTTTCTGTTGTTCAAGACCCTGGTCAATAAAACAGGTACGAGCAAACTAACCGCTAATAAAACACCAACAGCTCTGACCTGGACAGTCTTCTCGGCGGAGGATTCAGAATTATCATCAGAGACATCATCGGCATCTTTATCACTATTTTCTTCTGATTTTGTTTTGGAAACCTTGCTTTTCCTCTTTGAATCATTTTTGTCCACTTCAGCCCTCTTACGCTTAAGTCCTGCTGAGCCTTGCACTTTTCCTTTTGAAGCAGTTCTCTTTCTTGCTTTTACAGCACTCTCTTCATACTCTTCGCTTTCATTTTCTGATGAGCCAGAGTGTTCTTCCTTGGTTGAATCATTAGATGCTTTGACATGGCTACTCTTCTTGGGTTTTGCCTTTCCATCTCCAGATGTCTTCTTTGAAATTTCAGGAGCTGAGAAAACCTGGTATATGTATTTCTTCAAGCTTCAGATACAAATAGCTAGATGCATATCTATGAAAATCGTCCCCAAACTGAAACTAATCAATAAAATGGAAAGTAAACCTAACCCTGCTATTGAGTTCAGCTACATGAACTCCCCTCCAACCACTGATTCATTGAACTCAAGCAGTCAAATTAACTGACCTCAGTAACTTGGTTGCTTATAAATTTCTTAAAAGCATCCAAAGCGAATTTCTCAAGTTTAAGGTCTTCTTCCAGAAGCCGACGTACTCCTACCCCTGTAATACTCCTGAGAAATAACAAACCAATTGTGAGAAGTCATACGGAAGAAAAAAAATGTAGCTTTGCAGATGTTTAAAAAGCAGACATACCCAGAATTTTCCTTTAAATGAGATGCTCTGTTTCTGATGGCTTCTTTTATCTCCGCTTCACTTGGGGCATCATGATTTTGAGTTTCTTCCTTCTCCTTTGTTCCACGTTTTGCCTTTTTATTGTCTGTCATGAGACCAAGTACAGGGGAGTCTTCCATGGTCTGGCTCCCTGTGGTATTGGGCTCATTTTCTTCTTTCTTAGGTTGATCATCATTGGCAGCTTCGAGGCACTAGAATTGAGAACAAGAATAAAACAAAGACTCATTAGCCAACTTGAACCCAGAAGCATAAACAGAAAAAAATAACTACAACGTAATCTAGTTGAATTGTTGTCCCTGTTCACTGGTTGGCAAAATTTTCACATAGATGCCGTGTTGTCAAAATCACAGGCTTGGGTCGGCCCGCCCCTGAGCTTTTACGGACCGGGCCTGAGAGGGTTTTTTCCTCTCGGATCACGACCTAGTCCCTTTATTGTGTTTTTGAAAAAAATGATCGTTAGGTTTTGATCAAACCGTTACCAGTCTTGTTTCAAACGTCAATGGTTTATACGGAACCCATAAACTTCGCCTCAGGTCTTCATAACCGTGAACGGTTTTGAAAAAAATATGAACGAAAATTTAGGATACATCAACAGTTTTAGATGGACAGAAACCCTTGATCTTCAAAATTGTTCACGGTTTTGAAAACCGTCACCGGATTTGAGGTATGAATTTCTATCCTTTGGAAAATCGTGAGCTGTTCTTGAGAACCAGGCCATGTTCTTCAAAAATCGTTTACGATTTCCGAAACCGTTAATGATTTTATTTTTTAATAATATTTTTATAACACTTACTTTTTCAAAAATTGGACAAAAATACTCCATCAACGATTATAAAACGGCTATATTTGAGGGTATTTTTTTTGTCAAACTCAATTTTTTTTTTGAAAGATTGCATATATAAATAACAATTGGGATACCATATATTCACAAAATCTTTCATACTTATGATGAAACTCTTGAATCCTCTAAAACTCTTGTGTTACTTCTCATTCTTTATAAATCATAAATCGTAATGGCTCACTCATCCCAAAATCTTAAAATGTATAATGTCGACAATGATGATGTATTTCCTCCTATGCATGATGATACCGGAAGGCGATTCAACATTCCCGATATTGTTCCGCAAGGTGAAGGCTCCTCAATCCGAAAAAGGACAATCAAACGTTGCATCCGTCGTTTCTTCATCGAGGAAAGGTTCATAGTGTTGGTTGTATTTCGAGAAGGTCATCGGAACAAATAGGAAAGTGGCCGGAGTTAAGTGCAAAATGTATTTTAAGATCTTCTCAACGGGTAAAGATACTTCACATTTATTAAGACATAGAAAAACTTATCTATTGAAAAAAGACAATGTGTTTTCCCTATATAAAACTATGACATTCTGGCAATATAGTGTTTTGTCTAGACTCTTTACTACTCCAAAATAACATGTACTCTAACAGTCGGTCCGTCTACAATCTAACTAACCTCACTAGTAAAGCCCTTTCTTTCTTCTTCACAATCACCATAGCTAGATATTTGGCACCAATCATAAAGTCGGTGTCGGCTTGACAACTGGTCATAACATTTTTGCCAATTCCATTTAACAAGCTTGACTAGCTTAATCATGCCAGTCACCGATTCCATACACATCCAAAGTAGCAACTAGGTTAGCAAGGTACCACTCAACGCAATTTTCCTCCAATACCTTAAGAACCCTAATTTTTCCCCAACAACGCCCACCACCACCCTTTTACACTGCATTATCACTGATTCCTAAATTGTCACTCCAAAACATAGAAACAATCAATCAAAACACACCAACACCTAAAAAAGCACAAATCAAGAATACCTGTTCCAAGTAAGTCTTGACGAACTTCTTATGAGGATCCAAAGCATACATGTCGAACCCTAAATCCTCCTCCAGCAGCCTCCTCACTCCCACAAACGTCAACGAACTGCCAAATCCCCAACACACAATCACACACACACACATAATCACAATCACACACTAAACTCTCTACAAGCAACAATCAAGCAATCAAAGCAAAAAAATACTCGAATGAGAGAGAGAGAGAGAGGAAAGTTATTACTCTGCTTGTTCGCGGAAGTATGAGACGCGTGACAGGAGTGCCGCTTTGATTTTCGACTCCATGTCGCCGGCGGCGGAATCCACGACGGCAGTGGTGGTTGTTTGCTCCGCCATTTCTTCGCCGGCGATTTCGAATTCCCGCACCTAGCGGAGTTGAGTGGTGTCTGTGTCAGTCGATGCGCGTGCGCCGCTGGGGTTTTTTGGGGTTGGTGATACGTGATTCGGGTGGTGGTCTGTGGAAACTGTGCAGAGTGACTTTGATTAAAAATGCGTTGTCATAAATAGATTTTGTATTTTTTAAAAAGTTACGAAATTTTTTTATTTATTATAATATGTTTTAAATAAAAAATAATTCATTTAATTTAGAACGAAAGGAAAATAATGATCCAAAGATATTTCTGATAGTCCAAAATGCCTAAAATTCATTTGAAGTTGTTATAGATTCATTATCTGATCTCACATTATTTATCACTATACTAATGGTCTAAATTTTAACTGTCATAAGAAAATGATAAAATGAGGTCTTTATTTTCCCTCGTACTTTCCCATGCAACACTAATGACAATATCGAACAATACGTCAACAAGTATGCTACGCTATACTTCCTAAAAAACTTAATAACTCGAGCATCGAAGCACCTGTTCCTATGAACACATTTGCTGCTTTGGTACTTGGTAGTTTGGGGTTCTCACTTTAAGACTTACACACCAACATTCACATGAACATGGACAATCACATCCCATAATCTCAGTTTGTCTGCGCATAACCGAGTCCGGGCAATTAATCAAAAGCTCTCCCATCTACATAATTTCTATGCAAATACATTGAACATCGTGTTTACAACAGATGCAGTTCTCTCACTATTACATCAAGCACGCCTGCAAGACCCTGCTACAACACCTACACTTTGAGAAGATGACAACATACTCGACGATGGTTAACGAGGCGAATGTTACAAAGATTACTCATCAGGATTATCAAAATCCAACAGAAAATCGGTTAGGTTCTCGGATTCGTCGATTGCCTCCTCCAAGGACATAGGGCCATCCTTCTTTGGTTTTTCCTGCAAGTACAATGAAATGTATAAGCATTGCCCTGGTTGCAGGATCTAATAAGCCCGAATTCGACACATCACACCAAAAAGATTTCGCTCCCTCCCAGCTTATTATATTCTTTCCCTCTCAGCTTACAAGAATGCCTCTCATGGATCTGAGTTAGGAGATTCGGTAGCAAAAGATATGAACCCAATGTATGCTTAACTAATAGAACAGGAATTTTCTTTGAGAGAGAGAGTCCACATGAATGTTTCTGACATTTTCCATGATGAATTGAGTCGACCCGGGCAAGAACACATACCTTCTATCTTATTCTTTCAATAGCCTCACAAAAACAGAAGAAAAAGAATAAAAAACAATGGAAGTTGATCTAGAGCCAGATTTTGCTTAGTATAGCCATAAACCTTTACCTTTGATTTGCGAAGTTGAGGCGTACTCTTCAGAACACTCCAATTGCGATTGAGTTTTTCCACTGGTTCGTCTTTGACCTCAGCATCACTACTCCCATTGCGTTTGGAATTTTCCTCTGCGTCATCTTCCTCCTCAACATCACTACCCTCTCCATCCTGTAGCAAATGCACCTCCAACCTCATTTAGAAAAAAAAAAAAAGAGGCATATTTTATAACACCCTCTCCCCACAGCGCAATCAGGCATGCAATACATGAGCTCACCATCATCAGACCTTGTTCGTATTTACTATATAAACATGTAAGGCTAGGTTTAGCTTTCTTGGTACCAAAATTTGATTTGTTTTGGTTGACCCTATATCAAGTACAGCACCCTACATTCAGGGTTACTCCATTAATCTATTTATATATGGAGACTTCATTTTCATATCGTCACAAACCCCCCCCCCCCCAAGAACTTTTCAAGCTAATGGCGTGCTACATTGGATGAGCCACAGCTGCTCGTGCAATTTCTACTCTTTGCGGCCTCAACTAATGATCATATCTATTGTACACACAAGACAAATATCCTACTCCATAAATGTACTTGCATAAATAGAGCTGAAACATAAAAACAGAAGATAAGCTCACATCAGCTTCACCAATGTCAACAGCTCGTGCCATAGCATCATCAATCTCTGTAACCTACAATGAAAAGGTTGAAACAACGTCAAAAGGCTAAAGTAGTTTAGTAAACGAATTGAAAATGTCCTCCTAAGTTCCTATGAAACACAATATAAAACGTAGTCGAGTTCTCAGAATCTTAGACGATAGCTGGTTTAGAAAAACAAAGCTTTGGTAAATGCTTCTCGGGCTGCCTTTGAATCAGATCAATTTTCCTCAAGGCCTATAATATAAATTCAACTTGCAGCTGATCATATCAACACCATATTGTGGATGAAGAAAAAAGTGTGGCATCCTTTTTCCCATTCTTTTTTTAGGTTGGGTAAAAACTTCTTAGCGGCAACGTTATGTCCTCTGGAAACATCTTGTTTCCCAGCTTGACAGCTATATTGTGGCTATGCTTAAAATTTTAGCTGCAAAAGCTTGTCAGAGTTCAGCACATCAACAACCACCACAATGGAAGAAGTAATCTACGCGAATATTCAACAATAACAGAAACGAATCATGTCGTCCAGTGCATTGTATCACTAAATTACCTCAGGCTCCTCTTTCTTCTTTTTGCCCAAAAGCTCCTCGAGCTCCTCCCGTGGTATCATTACTCCACGCTGGTTACATACAGAGAGGATAATAATGAATAGCAAGAAAAGAGCTATACCATCCCAATACACGTATAACTTTCTACTTCAGAGATATTCATGAACAAGGTGAGGAAGAATAATAGAGGATAACCAATTTTTTAAAAAAAAGTTGAAAAAAAGAGAGCCAATATCGTTTGGTTAGTTTTAGAACTCCTTGCCGAAAGATCTGAGAACTTTCACAACAAACTCACCTCCATCAAGTAATCTACCATGCCAGGCGTCGGCTCATGAAAATCTGGTCCTCTGAAGTCAGCGTCTTCGTGTGGATCCTGGATATAGTTAATAGTTGGATAAACAGGGTCTCCACCCCATACTGCAGAAAATCAGTCGATCCCCACAAAATTGTTAAGACAACAAACATGAGCAAAAGTAACATATATAAACATCCCAAGGACAAAGGCAAGTAATCTAAAACGTAAGTATCTTATTATGTGCTTCAAGAAAAAATCCGGAGAAAATTCTACACATATTAGGAAGGAAACTAAAATGGAAGTCAGAAACGGTGTCTTCCCCCGCTTCCATATACCATGAGCAATGCATCCACCCTGCAGTTTCGTGGTCGAATAAAGGATAGTAATCAAGGCCTAGAGCCCTACAAATACTCCAAGGTACTGTGTTAATAGTAGTTTCAACATGGGTGATCCCCTAATAGGACTTTGAGGCAAGGAATATGATCTGGGGAATATAACTTTCCAAGAGAAGAACAAAGTAGATCAGAATTCAACCAAATGAGTTATGAAGTATGGTACTTTGTTTTATCTGATCCTCGCGCATTCGCATAGCTAAAGGATCTCTTTGAATTCGAACATCAGTCCCCATCATTACTCGAAATTCTCGATCGGTCTGATGTGAAAACATTTCAATAAGCTGAGTATTTTCGTCTTCACCGGTCTCTTCAAAATGCTTTTGAACTGCTTCACGTGAAGTATCTTTCTTCCACGCTTTCACCCATTCTGAGTAGTAAGCTAAAGGGCCAATTTCTTTCAATCTTTCCTTTTCAGCTTTTACCCTGTAAAGCTACGACATTCTTCAGTCAACATCGCAAAAGCTTGTGAGAGGAGTACCTGCTTAGTGAAAATAAGGTTTCTAGGCCATCAAAAGCTTCAAGGTGCATTAACAAAACTTTCTCTTCTAGTAAACCATAATAGATCTAATTAGAGGAAAAATATGTTCCCAAAACATGATTATACAGGTTATTCCTGCCATCTTGCATTCAATATTGGCATAATTTTTTTCTATTTTCACATTTAAATTAGAGAAATCTATATGTGGAGCAATACAAGGCAACTTCAATTCCATAGCCCCATAGCTGAAATCATAAAAGAAAACATCTAGAAAGCATAATAACTTGGAAATAAACAAAACTATCAAGGCTCTATTCAGTTCTATGTTTTCAAATAGACTTGCGAAGGGTTAGAAGTACTATGTGCAAGAGGCGTTCCTTGTATAGAACCTTGTGAACATATTTTTGAGAAGTTTTAATATAGAAGTCAGAAACTTCAGGAGGTGTTCCTTACTTCCTTATATGTTACGCACTATAGAAACTTCGAGTAACATAGTGCATGAAGGTTCAAGAGATAAGCAGATAACATAATGTTCCTTTGCACACATTTTTCTCATAGTAATTTTCTGCCCAAGAAAATTCACGAAAATGAACAAGGAGCAGTACCTTTCCTCTTTAAATAGATGCCTTCTGGCTCTATAGAGTGAAGTCTCTGTTATGGTTGGATGATCACCATAAAGCTTTACTTGCCCAGTTTCAGCCATAGCTTTGAGAAAGACCTAAAGATCAAGATACAGAATTATTACTACAAATATGTACATGAAAATCAAACCTTTCTCTAGCTTTCATCTGCTTTACTGATCATATTACCAGGAGAAAAATAATAACTCTAATCGCACAAGCTCTGGCATCAAAGTTCCTACAGTTCAGTTCAGACTAACCGTTTCGACGTCAGGCCGTCTCCTCTGCCATCTAGACCAGAATTCGTCCTTTGGGTTTCTCCAATGCCACCATAACTCTTCACTTGAGAGTGACTCTCCTTTTGGCCTCCTGACCTTTGGATCAATAAATGCATGTGGCCGCCCCAGCTTCTTATTCAGGTCAAATTCGTCTAGGTTCTCACTCTCATCTTGGGTTTCGGTCTGATATACCACATATTCGGAAGAAGACTCCATGGGCTCCGCAAAAATATCACTTTGATCAACAACTCCGCTTTGATCCACAATATGTGCTGTAAGCGCAGGGTCAACGACTCCGCTTTGATCTGCATGATGTGCAGCAAGCGCAGGGTCAACCACCCTGCTTTGATCCGCAGAACATGCAGCAAGCGCAGGGTCAACGACTCCGCTTTGATCCGCAGAACGTGCAGCAAGCGCAGGGTCAACGACTCCGCTTTGATCCGCAGAACGGGCAGCAAGCGCAGGGTCAACGACTCCGCTTTGATCCGCAGAATGTGCAGCAATTGCAGGGTCAACAGTTCCGCTTTGATTCGCGGAATGTTCGCCAACTGAAGAAGCTTTATACCGCTTTCGTCTGCTCCCTGGCGTTTTGCCAAATGATGGATTACTCGTTGAAACACCTTTTGGCTCAGGAGCTCTTGCAACTCTAACAAGATCAGCTGTGCCTTCAGTCCAGTATTCTGGTCCTGGAATACTGGCGCGGGCACCAGAAGCAGGTTCAAGCTCCCCAGATGTGGAGTCCAAGTAGACATGATATGGGGCACGTTCAACAGACACATACTTAGGTGTTTTGTCATCCTTCTCACATTTAATATAGGGTAAGACAGATCTCCTTGGGTGAGCACTTGAGAGAAATCCATTAAGCGCCAATCTTGCAGGAAATGTTTCTGCAAAATGGTTACAAATAACAGAAGGCATGGGCATCAACATTCACCAATCCATTAATCGCCAATCTTGCAGGAAATGTTTCTGCGAAATGTTTACAAATAACAGAAGGCATGGGCATCAGCATTCACCTAGCCGAAAAAATTGCGTAGACAAACAGAAAGCAAGGGTGATCTTTTGAAGTACCCTTCAAAATAAGCAGGCACAGACGACCCTCTATCCATAACTCTTGACCTGAATAGAAAACACTCGTGACTGGTAACGATTAATCCAAAAGCTTAAGCTGATAGGTTATTGACGGTTCATGTATATATTCTACTCACCATATATCATCAACACTGTCCTCCATGTTACAGCGTGTTTTAGTACCAAACAGATCAATAATCAGCACCTGATTCTAAATGCTAGAACCAGGCTTTTGTTTCACCTTGTTCATCATGTTAGCAATGAAAGGCGCTTAGAGTCCTAAATTCCAACAATACAATTACTTCTCCATTCCTATTCAATAATTCTCCCTCCTATTCAATAATTCTCCCTCAACCACATTACACCTAATTTCTCGTACCACA
Organism: Drosera capensis; assembly: GCA_001925005.1. Lineage (NCBI taxonomy): Eukaryota > Viridiplantae > Streptophyta > Magnoliopsida > Caryophyllales > Droseraceae > Drosera > Drosera capensis. Next base: position 49,393 of record LIEC01011701.1, read on the forward strand.
CACAAACACGAACCCTGTCGAAACAAATTAAAGCGCTCAAAAAGACGCATCGTCGACACAGAGCGAAGACACTTCATATCACCTGACGATGGAAACGATATCGGAAACAGCTCCGATTGAGCCCTAGAAGACGCCGAGGAATTCGGAGACTGATCAAAACCCTCTGTTCTCCGGCATTTGATGATGAGCCTTCGCCTCTCTATGAGCCGCAAGTTCCGATAGTAGCCGGAAAGAGATGTGATGGGAGATATGAGCCGCGTCGGCGGCGCCGGTGAGGCGGGTGCGTGCATCGATGCGTCGTGGATTCAGCAGCCGCCGACGACGGCGGTGGCGGAGGTGCAGGACTGGGTATGAGACGGCGTCGTTTGAGGAGTGTTGGTCCGTTCGCTCCGATGGATAAGGTTTTCCCTGTGTGTGTTGCTGTGTAGGAACAGTGGGTAAACTGATTCTTAGATATTTCTTCTATCTTGATAAAGTTATGATGTTAACTTTAGAACTGAAATGGTATCTTGAAAATAGTAATTGCTATTTCTTCTGTTTTGTTAAACTGATTCTTAATTTTATTTTTATTTCAAAATAAAAATAACGGTTTGATCCATCATTGAATTTTCATATGTATTGAATTTATGTAAAATTTGATGAAGAAAAAATATTTTTGAATGATAATGAAGTTTATTGTAACAATTATGAAAGAAAATAATGGATCTATTATAACAAGTTATGATTATTTTAATTTTTTTAATATGAAAATATTATTAAATATTATATATTGTATATTTTTTTGGGACGATTCAAATAAATAAGTGTTACTTATATTATATAATGAAAAAAATACTCCCTAACCCTTCACAAAAAAAAACTAGGGATCCATATAATAAACAATGGATCTTCTAATTCTGATATCAAAAGTTTGAATTTACATATAAAAGATCCATTATGCATCATATCAATTGTGAATTACTTATTTCATCACACAAAAAATATTTTATCATGTTAATAGATATGTAAACGAAACTACTCAAATAGACAATATTAAGTAATGAAGAATACGATGATGTCATAATCTTATTGGAAAGTAGATAGCCAGTAATATGTTGTGATCAGCAATATTTGTTTCCCGGATTAATTTCTCGATACGTAGATTTAAGATTATAGTGTAGCTACGTCGACCATCCAGAAAAATTGAAGTTAACTTCTGCTCCATATACACATCATCAATCATTCTCCATCACGCGATGATAAATGTACAACAAACATAAATCTTTGGTACTTCCTTACAGTACTTTTTTCCGATTCCCGTCCTTTGCAAAATTTGTAGTCCTGCAACAGCGAGGATAACAGAATATGAATCGGATGCTGCTTGCAAGCTATCAGCTGACAAAGCCAATAAAAAGAAGATGGCGCCTTTGATATATGCTGGAACCCCACAGAGTAAATCTGCAAATGGGACCATTAATGCAAATAGTTGTTATCCAATCTCAACGATCGACTTACATTTGGACACCGTCTAAGATTTGTTTGTTATTCTCAGTTAATGACGAACCCTTGAATTGTCATTGTTAAACATATATTTTTGTGTTTTTTTATTATTTACTCAAATTTTTAATAGAATTGATTTTTTAACGTGATATCATAATTTATATACAATGAGAGTATGAGACGGAGCATATTCATGGTATCTATAGTTAGTAGAGGTAATCTTTACCCTTTTCTTTCTGTGAATTCTTTTACCACCCTCTTCCTACATCAGGGGGAAGAGCCGAGTAATTACCGTATCAGTGGTTAAAGTGCAGTGACTAAACTAAAGTGCTGAAATGCATTTATTTATACATACCAAAGCCCATCATCACAAGGAGCATTTATATGTTTCTAACAAATCACCAGCTAGTCCTATAATCCTATAACCAAAAAAAAAAATATCAAATCAAAAACAGGTAATCTGATGGCATTACCTAATTGATGAGTTAATCTTTCCTGAAACGACCAATGTAAGTTGAAAGCTAAATTGATCTGGATGACCGTACACGTTTCGCTATCTATTTAATCTTTAGAATTCAAACATGGACCACATCGATTCCTACATGTTAATATCAACCAGGGGTATGGTTTCAAGTCTTATTTTCCGAATATCATTGATTTAAAATCAATTAATATAACTGATTTTATATTTTTAAGAATATTTTATTTTACAGAAATATTATTATAAAATATTCATAAGAATCTAATCAATAAACATAAATCAATCCCAAAATATTTTTTTTAAGAGATGAAATCATACCTCATGGTTTGATTCAAAAAGTAAGATGAAACCTGGCAATTTCGTTTACATGTGTCAGTTCACCGAAAACGCTTGATATACTTCTCATTTCTGAATCGAATAAAAAAATCTCAAAAATAAGAATAAAAGCTCTCACAATATCTACTTGAAGATGACGAGATTTCCACGATTTTATTTTATTACACTGTTTCATTTCATATTGTCACTCTCTTACCCCAACTGTACAAAAGCCAAGAACCCTTCTCCTTCCCCCTCACAACTCCCTTGCCAAATCCATCCATTTCCCCGTGACATAACCCCTCTGCAACCACCACCACCACCACCCTTACACATCCACCATCATCATCACTCTCTCTCACCCATCAATCAATCAATCAATCAATCAAAACCATCACACACCCTTGTCCCCATCCCCTACTTATAATACCCACCTTCAACCCCCCTCCTTCCTTTTACTTTCAGACATTTTATCGAACACCTTCCGTGCTTTATCATCATCCCCCACCATGTCCATCGCCGGCATCATTCTCCGTCGGCTAAGCGTCCACGGAGAAGGGTATTGGAACTCGATGTCCAAGCGGTGGACTGGTGGGCACGAGTACGGCAATGAGTCGTTGAGGTGGGAAAACATGGAGGGATTGCAGAACATGAATGGAGTGGTGATGAGGAAGAAGAGGGTGATGGTCGTCGTCGACGGGTCAGCTTACTCGAAGAGCGCGATGATGTGGGCACTAACGCATGTTGCAAATAAGGGCGATTTGGTTACCCTGATCCATGTTGTTGGTGCTTATGAGAATGGGGATTCTCAGAGGTCGAGTGATGGGAGTGATCTTGCTAGTTCTTTGGGGTCTCTTTGTAAGAGTTGTAAACCTGAGGTGAGATTAGTTATGGTATGTACTTCGTTGAAATGTTGTGTAAGTTTGGGTTTTTGTGGGGATTTTTTTTATTTTTGGGTGTTGGTTTATGTTTATTTGCATCTTTCAATGGTCATTGAGGAAGAAGGTTCAAGTCTTGTGTTCTGGGTGTGTAATGCATCTGATAATAATTATCGGATTTTCTAATCTCTGTGTAGCAATAAGAGTGATTGTGTCAATCATCTTTTATCATAGATCTAATGCTTTGAAGGGGTTACAAGTTACAACAATCTTGATGAGAACTATGTTTTTGGGGAACTTGGGTTAATTTGCTTGCATGCTACCAATTGTTTTGAAATGATGTTCAAAATTTTGTCCATATTTTTAGTATCTTGAAACTTGGTTCAATGTTTGTTGTAGACTGTGCATTCATTTGTTCTGCAGTGGAAATCATTTTTCCCCTTGTTGTTTCTTGGCTTGTCATATTGTGAATGGTTTGGTTCTGGTTTTGGTTATCTCAGGTGGAAATAGAAGCATTGGTGACACGAGGGCCAAAGCTAGCAACGATATTGAGCCAGGTTAAAAAGCTAGAGGTCTCAGTCCTGGTCTTGGGACAGAAGAGGCCTTCTCCTATCATCAACTGGTGGGTCCTCCTTCAAGACTCCTAAAATCTTTATATTTTTATTTATATTATAATCGATTCGAACGTCTCATTCCACATATTAATCATCTGTGAATGACATGATCCAAGTTTTGATTGGACATGATGACCGGTGATTACATATGAATACCATGTTTATAACAGAATAGAATATGCACATCACATCTTCATCCCTATCACATGGCTAAGCTAAATCTAGCTAGCTAGAATGAGATATGGCTCACTGGGTAGAGTTCCATCATGAAACTGACCCACTAATGATTTATGGTTCTGTGTGGTTGAAAATTGCATTGCATTGCATGCAGCCTATGTGGGATGAGCAGCTCAGAGGAGCTGGCAGAAGAGTGCATCAACGGTGCAGATTGCTTGACCATTGGTGTGAGGAAACAGAGCAGAGGCATGGGTGGTTATCTCATTAGCACTAGATGGCAGAAAAATTTCTGGCTCTTAGCCTAAAAATGAATCTCCTGTTATGTGCATCGTTTGATTTCCCGCTAGCTTAGAGATGAGTGAATGTACCAGTCCCTCCTATCTCTTTTCTTGTAATTACCACTCGAACTTCCTTTCGCTCTCGTCGTTTAATGGAAACTTTGTTATCTGTCTGTTGAATTCGAACGCGTGACTTTTTTTTATGAGACTGTACGTATCTGTTGTGTATGGATGTTGTTCGGGTTCTGACTTGCGAATGTGGATATATGCGCGGTATCAACTATGCCCGGTTCGCCTCATGTTTCTTCAATATCCACCGCTCGAGCTTACAACATTGCAACTTGCATGACCACCCTTTAGAAAGATCTGCGATTTCTGGTTGACTTGTGGTAGATGTGAAATTCAGAGCTGAATTACTCTGACAGGTACCCTGTGAGAGTGATCAGACAAGGCTAGCAAAAGTGCACTTTATAATCGCCACCTACCTCACTGCCCATGGTGGCCAAAACATTCAAATCCCAGTAGTTATTTTTCGCAATAAATCTGAACCCAACGGGGACCTCTCATCATCCACACAGACAACAGTAGCCTTTTTCAATTTTTGCAATAAGTTGGACTGCAAATGTGCGGGATTATTGATTCAGCCGTAAGTCATTTCGTTTCTCTTCATAGGGTTTCTCATTTTCTCATGCCATCATAAAACATATTCCATTCGTCTCATCATTTTCATAACGACACGTATTTCGCAATATTTCATTATTACCCTTAACGATATCAATAAAATTTTAAATTGATCCAAAATTAAAACTCATAACTTAATTTATCATTGATATCAGAATAATTTTATAAAAAATGATGTTTGATCGTATTAAATTATATATTGAGATTGATGTCGTTATAAAATAAATGGAACATAAGAAATATAAAATTGTATATATTTAATCCTCATTACATCATGTATTTAACAGGATTGAGATTATATGGATACATTTTTATTTTGTTTTTTTGGCTTCGGTTCGAGTGGTTCTGTTTTTTTCTGTATTTATATGATTTCTTGGGCTTGAAAATTTACATTTTTACAGGACTTGATGTTTTTGGGGGTTGGAGCATTCAAATGAGAGATTTGCACAGATGGGTCCTGGTGACTGCAGCCATATAGTATGAATTTTTGGACCCCAATTATTAGGTATACCCCTGAATTTGTGTGCCTAAGATTATGAACTTCAATGCTTTGTGGAACTTTTGGCTTTTAGGTTTGTTTTTTGCTATCCTTTTCAGCTTGGTGTTATATAAACGTCTATATATCCTTCTGTTTTTTTCATGTACGAAATTAAGGATGGAATGACTTGGACTAAATCATGATGTTTGATCTTTTTATTTTGATATAATCATAATTTATAAAACGATCCACACGACACAATACAACCTTAAGCGACAGTAAACTTAAGAAAGATATCAACCCTGTTTCAACCCCAAAACAGAATAAATGTTCCATTATGCCTTTGAGGTAGCAATAGAACAACTTCGAGATCGGACTACCGTAGACCCCAAAGCTAACCTTTAGCAACTAAAGAAAGCACCCGTGCGATAGATACATAGATGTGTACTGATTACAAAAGACCATTACAAACCTTGAGTTCCTGTCAAAAATGCTATGCCAACTTGCGCTCACAAGGGAAAAAACTCGACCATGTCAAGTTAGTAAGATAATAAATTAGGATCAAGGCAGAGAAATTCCCTATACCCATCATCGTTGATAACCCGAGCCACACAAAAACCAATTTACCATCGCCGACGGAGATGGAACTGCAACAGGTTTTATTTGAAGAAAAGACAGGTGAACTTTTCGCCAAAATCCGGTGATCAGAACTAGGCCTTTTCTTCGCCACAAATCCGGTGAACAGAACTAGGCCTTTTCCCGGAACCATCCATTTCCTCGGAGCAGCAGGCAGCACCAAAAAATTATAGACAGAAAGCTTGGAGTTTCAAATCAGAGACTTTGCACTTATGTGAAATCGGCAGCGTTGGTAACCAAAGATGGGTCGGTCCATCATCATCACTATTGGCTTACAAACCCTATTGGTAAAAAGCAACAAAGCGATCAGGTGCTTGCTAACATCATCACGACCAGCTAAAAGATTATATGATTAGGAAAGAGAATTCGCAAAGAAAGCACACAATCATAAAGATGAGCTTTATCATCTAGTTGAAATAATTCGATGAATAATAACGGCTTTGTAGGAGAGTAAGATGTTTTCTCAGTCTCTTTCAAGCATCTAAAAGAAGTAAGTGAGATCGATAACATGCTCGTCGAGATTGAATAAAGTCAAAAGGATATACAATAGAGTAGCAATAGCAATAGCAATACAGTAGCCAGAATTCTACAGAACGGTTTATAGGGGAAGGATAATTTACCACAGAGGGCATTATGATAAGAGATAGAAGAATAGCACAACCCTGATTATGTAGTACTCCAAAGCACATAATGGGATGAAGACTTCATTAACGGTTGCTATGAAACTTGGCCGACAAGGACAACAGTATGACACTAAACTTTAAATTTTCAAAAACGCAATTCGGCTCTTAATGTAAGATGAAAGGAACTAATAATTTTATTTTGTTGATCTAGTCTTTACTCATCACTCAACTTGATAGCAAATCCTCTCGAGATGGGCCACGGCTATATACAAACTAACATCTGGCTAAAATACCTGATAAGTTCTTCATTCTTCTTCCGAAGGTCAGCTGACAGAAGGACAGGAGAGGCAAAGATCGGAAGCACGCATTGTTCTTTCAATTTCTCATTCAACCATTCTTCAGTATTGTCGCATTCTACCTGAACCTAGTATTATATTAAAAAGATAAGGAAAGATAAGAAACAATGCACATTTGATCTAAGTAAAATCAAAGAAATGTATGCTGACATAAACGTTAAAGGAAATGACAATTACCACGAGCCATCCTAAACCGCCCTCAGACATGATTGCTTCTACAACTACCAATAGTCCATAAATGCTGTTTAACGAGCGGTGTCCAGTAAATAAACTCTTTCTCTCGTTGCTCAATATCGTCACATTTCTGAAATACATAAATATGATTAATCCAGGAAGACAAGATATAATCAGCTGAAAGGAAAACTGGAGTCACAAGCAAGCATCCTTACCTTCTTGACTTCTTCAAACCTGAAAATCACATCATCTATGCTCTCATCTTCATCCTTCAACATATCCTCCAAATCTTCAGGCTCACCTATCAGTGTCTCCAAGGTTCCGGGAATAGCAAATCTACAGTATGTGCCCAACTGCAAAGAAGATGATCAGCGTGACTTTCATGAAGAGAAATTTAACCATAAGCACTAATCTATGTACTTCTTTCATTCTCATGTGATGGAGATAATTCACCATTGCCTTCTTTTTCTTATCTTTTGCTTCTATATCACGATCCTGCGAAACCATACATATTTCCTGTTGTACTGCTGCATTCAGATCGGTTTGTGAAAGGCCTCCGCAAACACTCTGCTATAGCTATGGGAACCTTCTCGATCATTTCTGGATCTTCAACCTACAGAAATGCATTTACAGAACTCTAAGCGCAACTAACCAACCCATTATACACAGTTAAAGAAACACATTCATGATTGCTCCACAAGTTCAATAATATAAATAATTCTTGGAAAATTAATCAGCTCCACAACTTCAAGGCCATTCGATTAGTGTGATTCCTTCGAATAGCAAATATTCAAGTTTTCATAACCCAAATGTGCTATAGAGAGAAGGATTTAAATTGATTGTGCTATATTTTGTCCTGCAAATACTAACAGTGCACTAACTGATAATAAAATCTTGGGTTTTACTCAGAACAAAACCTTCAGAAGCCAAATGCAGTTTATTTAGCTATCGCCAAATTTTGTAAGATTCGATCAGAAGAACATAAATATTCAGGTATCAATTAAGGGAAAGGAGCCAATGTAATCGAGCTATGTTCTGTCCCGCGAACACTAGCAGTCAGAGCACTGGAGAGATAAAAACTTGGGATTTGCTCATAGAATAAAAAATAAGAAGCTAAATACAATATTTTTAGCTTTCTCAAATCATGGTAGATGTGGATCAGAAGAACTTAAATCCCCAGTTCATCTATTCTAGCGTTCCTGAAATAGTAAAAGACTATTAAACTACACTAAATATGTTACACAGACGGTTACAAAATCATATTATGCGTGCATATGGAAAGATATGACTAAGTGTGCCGATTGGAACCACAGTTCATCTGGTCTAGCATCCCTGAAATAGTTAAGACTATTAAACTGCACTGGAGATGTTACATACAGGGTCAGAAAATCATCTGAGTCTGTATGGAAAGATATGACTAAGTCTGCCGATTGGTAACAGAAGAAGGTACCTTAGCATCTATATCCATTTGCACAGGCTTCTCACAGGACTTAGGCGCACAATCCACAACAGCTGGCCATTTAACAAGTCTTAGAATCTTGCACAATAACATTAGAAAAAACAAGGCATTGTAGAACAAGCTTTACCATATGCATCATCAGTATCCGAAATAGTTGCTTCCTTTGACGCATCTTTAGCAAATAGGACTTCATCTTTCTCCACTACCAAGAGCTGATACAAGAAAAACATGTCAAAACCAACAGTAGTTCAACCACATGGCTTGAAACAAGATACAAAAAGACTTATTGTAGCTGCCTCCATCTACGAAAGAAGATTGAAAAAAAAAAACCAAAATCAAGACTTAAAACAAAGGAGCAAAAGCACATACATAAAAAAAAATGATACCAAAAAACGTGGGGCTTCCGGTGCTTTGCTAAGGAGTTCACACATTAAGGCAGAACCCTTTGCAACACTTCCTCTCTTATTCATTGACCTCCGTGGCATCTTTCCGAAACATTTAGTTATATTGTCAACAATGATTGGGAGAAGAGAACCGGAACCAACAAGTTCGATGGAACTAATATCCTGAAATCTTAAACCAGCTTCTAACAGCACCTTCTCTAAAGGCTTCTTCATTCGATCCAAAACCGGGGCACATATTTGTCTAAATTCGTCCCTCTTTATATGAACTTTAGAAAAAAGGTCACCTTTGACACCAGCTTCTGCAAGTACCTTCCACCAAGGTTCCCTCAGCCGTTTTAGAATCACAAAGGTAAATGACCCGGCCTTTTTTTTATGAATCATCTCTTCGATATCAAAAGGTGTTTCTGGATCTTCCCACATAATCTTTTTGAGTTGTTCACATGCTACTTGAAACAGGAAATAAGTTCTTCTATTAGCCGTCACATCTATATTGAACTTATCCTGAATCTTCGCAGCCATATACTAACATAGTATTTGATCGACAGCTTCTCCCCCAAGAGATCTAACAAAACCATAAGCTAGGATATGTAGCTGCCCTTGTTCGAAACGAACAACATTAACTTGCATACTTGAATAGCCAACATCAACAAAAACAACATTCAAACAGTCTTTTCCAGCCAAATCTAGCTTAGAAACTCCATATGCCAAAGCTGTTGCGGTTGTCTCGTGAATCAAACTCAAAGGATTCAAGCCAGCAATTGTTGCCGCATCCAGAACCACTCGCCTCTGAAGGTCAGTGAAGTAAGCGGGTTTCCCTATGCAGCAGTTTCCCAGAGCAACGCCTTGCTCCAAACTTTTCCTGTGCAATACCCTTCAAATAAGAGAACAACATGCCCAACACTAGTGTCGGTGTGAATGTCCTAGCTTCTCCAGAATATTCAGCATTGATAAGGGGAATCCCATCACACCCTTCAGTTACGGTGAAGGGAAATCGACTCACATCTCTCCGAAACTCGTGATCAAAGAATGAAGCACCAATCAAACACTTAAGCTGTGAAATCGATAATTCAGGCTTGCTCATGGAAGCAGCAGCCGCCGCCGCTTCCCCAAATAGGCGCTGCTCGCCAGTAAAGTAAACAAGGGAGGGTTATCTCCTCCTTGCAGCCGTCGTTCAGAACTACGACAATTCCCCGTCGTCTTTTAACAGCAACGACACAACTCTGATTCCCGAAATCAATACCAACCACACTCATGGTCGCTGATGCTTAGATCCCGTTGAATACAAACTAGATGCAAAGAGCACAACAATTACACTTGAACTCCAAAGAGAAATCATGAGCTTTCAATCGAAATTATACCTTCAGCTATGAACGAGAGGGTGAGAGACAAGGGGCGGTGGAGGGCAGGTTCCGTCTGCCAAAGCGGTGGCGGAGAGACGGCTTGGTTCCGTCGGCAAAGCGGCGGAGGCGGCGGCGGTCGGTAGGCAAAGTGGCGGCGCCGGCGGCGGATAATTAACCCTAGGAATTCACGGAGGCGTGTTTGCGAGATAAAGTGCAATCAATGTTAAGATATCATGTACGCATGGGTTTCACACGAACATTAATTTTACAATCATTGGATAATTGGTAGTACTTAAATACTCCTGTCTTACGAGATAAACTAGAACATACCCATATTATCTAGCGATTTATTATAGTAATGGAAAATCATAATTATTTAAACAAAATCAAAATAAAACAAAAATGTCAAATAGATATTAGTGAATATTAAGTGTAAGGGATTGTAATCACATTAAACTTACTATCAACTCCTCATTTCACACTCAAAAAACTGTTTCAAGTACAAATGTATAGGAGCAAAACCAATGATGTGTCACATCTTGTCGTTGAGTTTGTCATTTACAAGAGGGAGTGTTTCCGTTCTATTCCTAGGAGTCCGTGGGGTTCGAGGTGTTCCAGGTGGTTGTTGAGATAGCATATGGCGCACATATCCATAAAATGTACATCCACCTAGAGTCACGGCGCATCCCACTGCGTTTAAAGATGATATCGGATTCCTGAATATCAGCCATGAGATCAGAACTGCAACCGCAACCTGGAGAGCACAACAGCTCGACAGTCAGTCCAGTTTAGAATCCGCTGTCACTTTGGTTAAGCATGACCTGAGCTCATCAAATAAAATTTACAAGCCATGATGCAACTCAATTGAACATTATGATACCATCTTGATATGAAAGGCTTGGAAAGGCCATAATGAATATTTTGTCGATGCTTTGCATCGTTGTTCTACCAAGAGTAAGGGTTACAAAAACCTCTGAATGGACTATGTTGCCTGTTTATTTATGTTCTCCATCGTTATTATACATGGAATACGTCTTTGCGGAATGGTTCCTTTACCCGAGGTTTATTCGATATTCATCCGAAGGATTGTGGTGGGTTTTCCCAAATTTTGGAAAGGAAATCCAAGAAAAAACTGAGATAAATAAGGCGACCATGTCTAGGCAAACAAAATAGCTGGACTGTTCTTACCTTCAGATTTCCAGCAACATTGAAGGTGACTGCAGTGGTTGAGTGAATCACATAAAAGATTGAGAAATTTAGACAGAAAGCCAGCACGCCGGAGCTGAATATGATGACTAGGGATGAGGCCATGGTCGGGTGAGTCTGAAGCCATGCTGCCACTCCAGAACCTTCAAGTAGCAATGCCGGGGCTGCCAAGATCATTGTCGCAAAAGGCGCCATGTAGTAGACAGTATTTATACTAGCAAAAGCACAAGCAAGAAAGGAGATAAGAGTATTTATATCAGAACAGGGATAAAAAAGAAATAAGAAGATGAAATCAGAACAAGCACTCATGAGCAGCAATTCTGCTAAGAGCACTGCTTTCCTCCATAGATTTTGTCACTTGGGCTCAAAAATCAATGAAACAGGATCATGAGACAGGAGATACAACACAAGACCGAAGTATCAAGTCTAGGCAAAAAAGCATGAACTGTTATAAACAAAACAAAGGGGAATAGTAAATTTGCATTTGTAATCACTGTCCTAGTTGTTATTCAAAATTAACTCACATGTCAAAGTCTCTTCCCTGATTGTTTTTTCAAAATATTACATGTCAAAGTCAAAGCCATGAACCATAAGAACTGTTTCACCTAAATCACGGATCAAAAAACATTTGTATCAGGAAGAGCACGGACGATTACAGGATATACATTAAAAGGGAATAAGAATGAGAGGATGATTAGGATGTGATCAAAGGAGTGAAGACACTACCTGTCAAACTTGTACCCATGAAGAAGAGACTCGGCCAGGATGGTCTTGGTTGAAGTCGCAAGACAGCCAAGTAAAGCAGCACTAAATCCAAACATGTTGAAACTAAGCTCTGTGACTGATGTAAGAAGAATGCCTCCGACGATGGGAATCAATGAAGCCCAGATTCGCCAGTCAAAGTACTTTCTCCAAACAACCCATTGCAAAACAACTGTTTCAAATACAATAGGGACAATAAATTATTCAACAGCCGAGAATAAACAAGCACATGAAAAATGGTGAAGCTAAACATTTTGCTTGAGTTAGCTTAACCTGTTGTTGCAGGAGTAAACGACTTAATTGTCTGCATAAAAGACACTGGTATATAGCGTAAGCTCACATTCCCCAAAACTATGTTGATGCAGAACACGAGTGACATGGGAAATATCCTTCTCCACAGATCCTCCGGATTAACTTGTATCAGCGGCTTCGCCTTCAGGACCTTGATGGCCACATAAGCCCCGATAGACGAGCATATGAAGTGGATGCAAGATACGGTAAGAGGATACGTGAAATCTAGCTTCTGTGGAGCAAACGCAAACAAGAAACAAACTTACATCAATCAATTGACTTGAAGTCGAAATCTAAACAAAAACCCTGACCATATCACTTCCCATCACTAGAATTCACTGAAATGCATCTTACACATGATCCATTAAGCATCTCCAACAACTTATCACAATTCAAATAACAAAGGAAACATGAGTCACAACGTCAAAGCACCATAACCAATTTTCTTAGAAAAATTCACACATCACAAAGAAACAACCAAAAAATATAGAATATAGTAAAACAACAAGCAAAAGGGTTCCAAAATGACCTGAAAGATCCATTTGTTCATGATGATAACAGTGACATTGGAACCCCACCATTGAACAATAGCAAACAGAGATCGAATCACACTCCATTGACACAATCTCCCTTCTTCCATCATCTCCCTATCCCTCCCAATCCACAAAACCCTTAAAAATCAGCAATGTTTCAACCAAATTGAATCCGACCCACTTCACAAAATCCAATGTTGATCAAATGGGTAGTGCCAAAACGATCAAAAACAACAAAATCAATGATCTGGATTTCAACTGAGTAGAACCCAAATGGGTCTCAATTGGGTGACCCCTAATTGGGATTGATAACAATGAAGAATTATGAGTTTGCTTGCTGGTGTTGGTGTTGGTGTTGATGATCTCCCATTGGTTGGAGGAACTCTAAATCCGTGCAATTTGCGTGAGTGATGAGTCTGTTCTCTGTGTTGAACAAAACGCCTCTTTTTATTTCATGCCGGGAAAATTAGGTTTTTTCTTTATGGGTTTTGTTTCATTTTCATTGGGTGAAGTTATGGGATGGGAACATCTACTGTTTGATGAGTAGAAAAGGGTTATAGGGGGGCGTTATCGCCTCACCTCGTAACAAACTCACTCATACTGTGAATTATTGTATGATATGATGAGACGTTATTCGTACAACGTCAATTAATTATCGATATGAAAATCCATATTTTTATAATGAGATTTTTATAGTGTAAATCATCGTATTTAAATTGATTGATTTAATTTAAATAAAATGAATGATCGGGTTTGTATACCATGTGTAAACAGTGTGCATATTGCTAATTGCCTATGGTGCATGTCAAAATCCATATTTGGTGGTCAAATGGGTCCGGAAATAGTTTGCTAAGTACACTATTCAATTGATGTATGCGTGCATTGATTTGAGTTAATGGCACTTTAGAGCATATAACTTGATGGATTTGCTGAAATAATATTCCGTCTATTGTTTGGTAGTCAAATCTTTCCCTGGTTGAAGCCAGTGTACAGGAAGAATGCCACTCATACTTTCAAACGCCTTATTAAAAAGAGTGAAAATACTACTCCTTTTTAACCCTTGATTAGCCTCTATTTAAGAGAAAAGAGGAACCTAACCAGGAAAGTTTGGGTTGTTTAAGGTTGATTTATTCACTAATTAAGCTTTCAATGTGGTTTAAGCTAGTGATTGATAAATTGGGTCGGAGTCTACCCTTTTCCACTATTGAAGGGAAAAAATTAAATTTCGCTTTTTCTTAAAGGTTTGTTAAAGTTCCACATTGACCAATACCTATAAGAAACACATAAATATGTGACAACATACTCTTATTGTCAAAAGGGAAATGTTAAATCAAATATTGTTATGCTTAGGTTGCTAACATTGTTGGGTGTGGTTCAATGAATGAGGAGCAAGCAATGGAGGCATGCCACGATACTCCAAGATTTGGCACATGAGACATGTTCAATCACTGACTCCCAATTAGCATTCCGTGTAAATGCCAAAGCAATTTTGAAGTTCTCATCCGGATGGAAGCTTGTATTGTTTCTAAGTGTTTTCATATTAGATCACGATAAATTATAGAATTTCAATTCGAGATAATAGAATTATTCAATCAAAATTCATCCTATTCAAAATTTTTCAGAACTTTAACTATGAAAAATGACTAAATTTTTATGATAATAAATTGAGATAGACCATGATATGGTAAAGGTTAGATAACAAAATGGAAACCAAACATTGACAAACCTCTTTGACGAAAACCAAACACCAAATTTTACAAATTGGCGAAGTTTCGATCTGAATCGTAAGGCTTCATATCATTAAACGAACAATCAGTGCTTAAAAGCCCCACTATGCCACTGGGATATTTTCTCCACTAAAACTTGATTTGCTCTGCCATTGTAAATCATTGGGCTCTGCTTAATTGGGCCTGACTTCCCGAGGCCCAAACCCAACTCAAACGTGAGAAAAAGGACAAAACATTATAAAAACAGTATTCTATCCCTCCCATTTAAATTACCATGTCACCACATATTTTATTATTGTAATTATTCACTACGTCCCAATATATTTATAAATTTTTTTTATAGGGTTATCTTAATTTATTTATAAATTTTTCAGTTTTGATCATCTTTTCACATTAAAAAAAATGCTATCTCGGTCTCATGCAGGGCTTTAACTTGCACACTTACCAATACAAACTTTGTTATTATTGTAATATTCTCCACATCCCAATATATTTATAATATGTTTTTCACAGAGTAGTCTTAATTTATTTATAATTTTTTTAGTTTTAATAACCTTTCCAAAAAAAAAAAAATACTACATCGGTCTCAATTTAGATGCAAGGCTTTGACTTGCACATTTATCAATACGAACTTTGACTAATATCATGGGATGATCAAACATAATTTCTCATAAAATTATCATGAAATAATAATGATAATTTAAATCGTATATTTTAATTCATTATCACTAAAAAAATCGCATACTTTTTGTTCATAATGAAGACAAAAAATCAAACTACTCGAATTACGTATTAAACGGTGTAAAAAGTGAAAATGTTGTATGTAAATTGGGACGGAGGAAGTACAAAAAAATAATCATCATCTACTACTATAAACTCATTATCACCTCTTACGACTGTTACACTGAACCTCGTTATCATTAAAAAAATATTATTTATTTATTAATATGCACAAAAGTTTAACACACACGTAAAATCTCATATCGAATCAAATTGCTGCATCTAAAATGGGACGGATGAAGTATATACAATTTGAGAAATTTTGTTTTTATATTATATAATATTTGATTACACATTTGATTAAAATATATAAATTAAACTATCATTGATGTTTTACGATAAATTTACGAAAAACAATGTTTGAAGTTCATACTGCACGAGACAAAGTTTGTCTCGATATAAATAAAAAATAAAATGTTATAATTTTATTGAGGCGAAGGAAATATATAGCATTAAAAAATATATCGTTACCACGAATCTTTTTTCTTATATATCCAACACAATTTATGTATTAAAGTTAAAAAGGTATTTCCTTTGTCCAAAATAAATGCTCCATTCGTTTCATAAAAAATTCAACAGTTTTACTATGCATATATATTGAGATGAATTTTGACCTGTCTTCCGGGGACGATGAAATGATATTTTTTGTAAAATTTTCGTAAAACAAAAATGATATTTTTTATTGTGTAGTATGATTTGGAAACAAAATTATTTTTATGTCTTCTAAACATAAAATAATTTTTTCAAAATATATGTTGAATAATGTCAAGAGTTAAAACATTGCATTTTTTATAGGATAAAGAGAGTATAATTTTTGATTTTATTTATTATTCAGCATAGATTTCAATGAGTTTCATTTTTCTTTTTAACGTTGCAAAAGAAATTAATTACTGTTACAAAGTTGAAATTTATAACTTAGAACATCTTCAATGCTACATGCCATATTAGGATAGCTAAAGTTAAAATTTTATCATAAATAGTATCAGATTATTATAACTTGTTAATGTTGCTTCAGCGGGTTTGCCGTATAATTTGGCAATGAGAAAAAATGAATGAACAAGAAATGACAACATATATAAGTCGGGATTATGCTTTTTTTTCTTGGAAAACTTGACGAGATACTAAAAAATGACATTATTATTTCTAATGCTATATATAACATATATTTTGACAAACGTTAAAATTTGCATAAAAAAATCCATCCGATTGGAGCGATTGGAGTGCACTACATGGGATGTATTGGTAACAACTCATATTCACATCCCATTTTGGATGCTCTTAAAATATTACTATTAATATTTTTTGATAATTTTTCAAAACATAAAATTAGATTGTTTCACTATACGAATTAAGCTTGACTCGATAAATATATGCAATCAAAATGTTTTATTTATTATAAAATCACAAAAATAGTATTCCCTCCGCTTTAAATTAAATGAAAAGTGTTTTTTTATTTGGATTATCTCGAAAACATTTTATTATTTGAAATTTTTTTATATAAAATTATCAAAATATCCCTATTTTTTATCACGTAATCACATTTCATCATTATATCTTCTTCATTTTCTTTTCAACTTTCTTATTCCTCTCTCTCACATATTCATAAAATTAAAATTATCATTACCTATCAAATTTAATACACATGACAAAAAATACGATGACATGAATAACTCACCGTACCATTCTTTCTCTTCCCTCCCCAAAAACATTAGATCCACCGTGACATCACAACTCTTCCCCTTTCCCCACCCCAAAACACCAACAAAACCAAACACGCAACCAACCAAACCACACCACCATGTCCGTCTCCGACGACGCCGCCGCCGAAGCCCTACGCCTCCTCGGAATCGCCGAGAAGCTCCTCGCGGACCGCGACCTGTCGGGGGCCCGAGAATTCGCCTTCCTCACCCAAGAAACCGACCCGCTCCTCGACGGCTCCGATCAGATCCTCGCCGTCGCCGACGTACTCGTCGCCGCCGATCGCCGCGTCTCCGGTCTCGTCGATCTCTACTCCATCCTCGACGTCGATCGGGCCGCCTTCGACGACCCCGATCTCATCAAAAAGAGTTACCGTCATCGAGCTCTACTCCTCCGGCCCGACCGGAATCGATTTCCCCTCGCCGGGGCGGCGTTTCAGATCGTGGCCGATGCTTGGGCCGTTTTGTCGGACCCGATCAAGAAAGCAAACTACGACGCCAAATTGGGCCTCAAGGTCCAAAATCACGCCCAACACAAGCCTATTATGAAGAGAGACAACGGAGCTGGTGTCTCCGACGTGGGTGGGGAATCGAATTCTGATTGTTCTAGTTTTTGGACAATGTGTCCTTACTGTTATATATTGTACGAGTATCCGGTGATGTATAGGGATTGTTCGATGAGGTGTCAGAGTTGTAGGAGGACGTATCACGGGTCCGCGGTGACGGGGATGCCGCCGCAGGTGCCGGGGAAGGAGGCGTATTATTGTTGTTGGGGGTTGTTTCCGTTAGGGTTTGAGAGTTCTGAAGTGAATGTGAATAGGAATATGAATTTTGGGTTTGCGAATTGGGTGCCACCGATGGTGCCTGCGAAAGGGGGCAATGTGGGTAAGGTGGAGGTGGAGGAGGAGGATGGGAATGAGGAGGAGGTGGGGATGAGGGTGAGGGTGAGGCGGCCGATGTGGAGGCCGGCTCCAAAGATGAGGGGTCAGGGTCGGGCGAGGATGAATTCGGGGTAGTGGGGAAAATGTGGTTGATGATGATGAAGAAAAATGGGAGATTTTGAAGATGTTGATGATCATGGTGGTGGTGGTGATGGTGGCAATGTGTGTGTTGATTTTGGTTGGTTTAATATGAAAAATGTTGCGTTATGATGAAGACAAAATGGGAGATTGATGCTCATGGTGGCGGTTGTGGAGGCTGCAATGCTGTTGTCGTTTTGTTAATTTTGGCTGATGTAGCAAGAAAAAATGAAGCCAAATTTGGTCATTTTGGATTTTGATGATGATGATGATCATCGTGGAGGCCAAGCGAAGCCCTGATGTTGTTGTTGTGTTGTTGATTTTGATGGAGGTAGGATTTCAGATGTTGTACCCTTAAAACTGACCTTAGGTTGCTTATGTAGCGTATTTCATGTGTAACTTTTTCGTGGTAGATATTAGGGTAGTTTACAACAAACCGAATAGAATGGAATGGAATGGCCTTGTTGTACGCTAATGTTATGATAGTATTTGTTAATAAGTGGAAATGTGAAGTAACTATGTTGTGATCTAGTGCTGGATAAATCTTTTGTATTTGTGGTAATTTAAGGTGCAGGTGATTTTAGCTGGGTTTGTAGGCAGATCTGGAACTACTTGTGTTCTGATGAAGTTCACATCTTGTTTACTAGTTACAGCAATGGATGCTGAAGTCATTTAGTGAGTGTTCTGTTACTTGAATGGGATTGTAGCAGAGCTTTGTGATTGTGAATATGCAGGTTGTGGCTTACTATTCAGTTGTCACAGTGGGGATGGCGCGAAGGCCATGATGTTGTTGTGTTGTTAATTTTGGTGCCTGTAAGAAAAATGCAGTTGGTGATTACGAAGATTAAAATTGGAGATTTTGGTGATAATGATCGTCATGGGGTGGCGAAGATCCTGATGTTGTTGCTGCGTTGTAGATTTTGATGAATGTAGGACTTAAGATGTTGTAACCTTAAACTGACCTTAGTTTGTTTATGTTTCCCTGTAGCGTATTTTATGTGTAATTGTTGTGGTAGATGTTACTGGCGAATGGAATGGAATAAAATGCGATGATTTTGTTATATGCTAATGACGCTTTATAAAACTTTGTATTTGTGTTTTTTATTTTGGTGGTACAGGTAATTTTTTTGGTTTTGGGCAGATCAACTAGTTGTGTTTTGATAAAGTTATTTTTTTTTTTCAGTTACAGGAGTAGATAACTGGATACTGAAGTCATGTCAGTGAGAGAGTTTTTTTTTTTTTGTAGAAGAGGATTGTGAATATGCACCTTATCAGCTTACTATCATGGAAATGAATGAGACGGTAAGACATGGATGGAACAATATGTATCTTTCTCGGAAAGTTGTTGGTGTTGATTCTTGGGTCGAATGTTCAGGTATACAAATTGATCAGGGTAGATGAAGGTGAAAATGCAATCCCTATGGCGGTCAAGTTCGTAAACTCATGATACTTGCAATCGATAAACTCGTTCAACATAAGAAAAATGTCTGATGCTAAAATGTTATAGGTAAGGAGAACCCTTCGTTCGCTATAGGCATCATGCAAACTAGTGTAGAAAATAATATTGAACATTCGGAGTGCAGATCTGATGGCCTAAATTATCCACAAAGTGCACAATAAAAAATTATTTGTCATAAAAATGACTGATCTATGTATGTGTTAATATCAAATTATTAAAATGTTGCTAGGAAGTATATTAGTACATTTGTAAAAACCCAGGTAGTATTGGAGGCTAGGGTCTTGTAACTGCATATAGTTGCAGGCAAGACGACAACACAAGAACTCGAAACAAGTGAAAGACAGAGAATACTCGGAGCCGGTGAAGTGATCGGAGCAGCGCCGAATCGATCGGAATCGGCGAATCACGATGATATCGCAGTTCTTCGTGCTATCTCAGCGAGGCGACAATATCGTCTTCCGCGACTGTGAGTTTGATCCTCATCATTTCTCTCTTCTCCCTCGTCAGATCTCGTCGATTCGTACTCGATTCGATTTAATTGAATCTCGCGAAACTAACTGATTCTGCATATTTCATTCGATCGGATTACGTTGCTGTAATCGTCGATGACCTAATCGTGTGTTGTTAGTAGTCTTTGTGCTTAGTCGTCGATTGATTTGGGATTGAGAATTAGGATCGGTGCTATCGGAGCTGGTATTCTGTATAATCGTCGGTTCAGGTTTCGCAGCGAATCAGCATTCGCTGCATTTCAGTTGACCTGTGATGTTTTGTTAGCGCGGCTTTGTTATGGATAATTACGGTGGAAATATTCATTAGGAACTTGTCTGATTTATTGTATCTGGACACGTTTTGGATTTCGAGGATGGTAGCATTAGTTTGTTTTGAAATGTGGTAATGGAATCGTGATCGATATGTCTTTGGTTGAGGTTTACTATTGTTAGAAATAGTAGTGACCTGATGCTAGTCTTTAGAAATATGGTGTGCTCTTTTGCGACTTGAGTCGGAGTTAGTCGTGTTTAATCTTCATTCAGCTTCGTTTTGGATGGTGGTGTGATTCGTATTTCCAGATGGAATGGTGTGCTGAATATTCTGACTCAATTATTCACTGCCGCATCATGCAGTAAAAAAGTCTATTTTCATACATGACAAATCGTGTCTCTAACTTGTCATGCTTGGAAAATAGTAATATCCTTGACTCCTTGATTGCTTGGCTGACTATTGATATATTGGTACAGATCGAGGTGATGTGCCCAAGGGAAGTACAGAGATCTTTTTCCGGAAAGTGAAATTTTGGAAAGAGGATGGAGAAGAGGAGGCACCTCCTGTCTTTGTAGGTATTCTTTTTTGTTCTCATTTTCTTCTTCTTTCTGTAGTGAAAACACATAGGAGTGATGTTCTGTTCTGTACAGATTAGAGTTGTTCATGTTTTCTGTTTTTTCATGTTTTCCATGTTAGGTATTTGGGTTAACTTCCCTTTAACATATCCCTGGTTCCTTGGCACTTGACAGAATATCGATGGGGTGAACTATTTTCATGTGAAGATGGTTGGACTATTGTTTGTGGCAACCACAAGAGTTAACGTTTCACCTTCTCTTGTACTGGAGCTTTTGCAAAGAATTGCCCGGGTTATTAAAGATTATCTTGGAGTTCTTAGTGAAGATTCTCTTCGAAAAAATTTTGTACTTGTGTACGAGCTGCTGGATGAAGTTATTGTAAGTACTTTATCCATTTTGTCTTGTTGGGTGATTTTTCCGTATGTTTGTTGATAATACCCAAGAATGTGCTGAAAGACCCCAGTGATTAAAATAGAGGTTTTATTAAATGGGAAAGATTACCCCTTGATGAATGTTTCCTTCATATTGATTCTCTTTAATTTTCCTTTTCAACTGAATCGATAAGGCCAATAGAAAAGATCATGAATAAACTTGTAGAAGGGATGAAGCTCGTATAGAGATTATCAATGGCAGGAGCTTTGATGAAGGTGTGACAAATCTGTCGTTTACTTGTCCAAATCGATGTGGTGGACTATGTTAGCAAAGGGCCTTTCATTGGAGTTTGACACACTAATTCGTAAATGTTTTATTGTGTGCACCGCTTTATGTGAATGGAACTCTCCATCACTTATTAGTGAAGCTGTACTTGGAGCATTTGGTTTGCTTATATGATAAATCTGAACTTGGTAATTTATTATTCAGCCTTACAACTCTAGACTTCAGTCATGTTGTATTGTCAATGAAGTCTTCCTCTTTTCCTTTTTTTTTTTCTATCCACATTTTAAATTATCACAAGTTACATATCTCATGTACTGATGCACCTATTACCCCAGAATCACGAATGATTCAACTACAAGATCCAAGTATAATTGGCCATTGCTGAATTCTGAATACCTCCAAATTCATGTACCCAAGATCTTTAGCTTAAAAGTCCTGCTTCTGATTCCAATACTAAATAGCAAAGATCAAAAGACTCGGTTAGTTTTAGTGCTTCTGTTCCCATTATAGCGTATGCCAACTAGTAGTAATATTTTTCACCTTAAACTAGTTAGAAATGAATGTTCCTCATTTCATAATCTTGCCTCTTGCTCAACTTGTTGCTTATGTTCTGCACTAAAGCAAGGCAAATATTTGTTCATTTGCAGGATTTTGGTTATGTGCAAACAACATCCACTGAACTGCTGAAGTCTTATGTATTTAACGAACCAATTGTGGTCGATGCTGCACGATTGCCAGCACTTGGTCCGGCCTCTCTTTTTATGGTAATGATTTTTTGGCAATTGCATTCTAGTTGATGAGATATGATAGATGGAGACCAGCCATAATATAGTCAGATGTTCTCTTTTCAATGAATGCAGCAAGGTACCAAAAGAATGCCGGGGAGTGCAGTAACAAAATCTGTAGTCGCAAATGAGCCGGGAGGAAGAAAGAGAGAGGAGATTTTTGTTGACATTATCGAGAAGATAAGTGTGACATTCAGCTCTAGTGTGAGTGACTGCACATCTACTCACATATGCATATTTTCCTTCCTCATTGCAATTGTATTATTTTGTATCTTAAGTAATCAAGGCAGGAAGATTCCATAGGATAAATGAAGCAATGATTCTTGCTGTCTTTACTTCAAGCTTTCATTTAGAATTGTCCCTCGTGTTCTACTTTGTACTTTGAGATAAATGTTAGTCTTATTTCTTTCATGAGGTGCATAATGTCGTTTGCTGTTGGCTAAAAGGTGTAGTCCACCATTTTGGCTGTAACTAAAGTACATACTTAATTGCAGGGATACATTTTGACTTCAGAGATTGATGGTACGATTCAGATGAAGAGTTATCTTACGGGAAATCCAGAAATCAAACTGGCACTTAATGAGGATGTAACTATAGGGAGAGGCGGGAGATCGATCTATGGTATGCTTGAGTTGCTTCCCTCTGTTTACTTGCATATGGCCAATGTAGATTATCCATGTCTTATGGCTGCTGAATCATCTATTTTTGGTTCCATCGTTGCTGATTGTGCGCTTTTATACTTGTTTATTGACAGATTACAGTAGTTCAGCTGGATCAGGGGCTGTGATTCTTGATGATTGCAATTTTCACGAATCTGTGAACCTTGACAGCTTTGATCTTGACAGGACCCTGACCCTAGTGAGTAGAAAATTTAGTGTTAGGCTTTGAGTCTTACCTATTTTTCTTTTTCGTTCTGGAATAAGTTTCATGCTCTGTTCATGATTGTCAGGTGCCATCTGATGGTGAATTTCCTGTGATGAATTATCGCATGACCCAGGAATTCAAGCCTCCATTTCGTGTTAATGCTTTGATTGAAGAAGCCGGATCTCTCAGGGTTAGTTTACTTTCTATTCGTTTGTTGCTTGTGCTGGGAAACTACTCTCCAATAGTTGTCTGAAATTTACTTGTCACTCTTGCTATCAGGCTGAAGTCATCATCAAAGTACGTGCTGAATTCTCGCCAAACACCACCGCCAATACAATTTCTGTGCAAATGCCCCTACCAATGTACACTACAAGGTATCAGCCTCGCCCTATTTCCGAGCTATTGTTTGGTCATTCATATTTTTAGTGTGAAGTTAACTGGAGGAAACTCTTGGTTTCCGGATCATGACCTTCTATACATGGATGCTTGTGATTAAGTATGATCGATCCCCTAGTGGTTTAGGATTTAGGGTTAGAGCGTTATGTACATATAGCTGAACCCCAAACCCTAACACCACAAGATAAATTTGATGTGTATCACTGTATCTTTTTGTGTTGTCATGTGTCCGTAGTCTCAGGTGAATTTGGCTATTGACTTTAGAGAAGAAAACCACCATTGTTTTCATATAGCCGAACCCATATTTTTCACAGGGACATATTGTGGATCAAATCTGCTGTCACTTTTACATATTGCTGATTTGTCCAGCTAGCATATCCTAGTCTAAGATGGGGTCGTCAGTTGTGTTAGTTAGCCTTCTGTCTCCGAATGAGAGATTCACGATTTTGGGAGCGTGGAGTTGGTGTGGGAAAATATTTGGTCAAATTTCATCATTACGATGTTTTGGTGGAAGGGTCTCATTCCCCTTTTCCTTTTCACAATATTGGTAGATTTTCTTGTTGGTGAACTTTTCAATTTGAAAAATGGATTGTTTTTTTTTTTTTATTCCTAACGGATGCAGAGGTGTTCAATTCTTCTCCATTTTGATGATTTTCAGAGTTAGCTTTGAGTTGGAACCTGGGTCTATTGGACAGACAACTGATTTCAAAGAGGCAAACAGAAAACTCGAATGGAACCTGAAAAAGGTAAAGTGTTGAAATGCAGTCCAAAAATTATGAACAGACTGGTTGAAGGTTTCTGCATATCCTGTCTTCTATTTCAAGCCTTTTATCACCAACTGCTGATCTAAATACTATTTCAGATTGTCGGGGGAGCTGAACATACACTGCGTGCAAAGCTGACATTCTCACAGGAATTGCATGGTATGAAAATATTTTTTCTCTGGGTAGATGTGCGACAACTCTCCTTTGATAGCTTGAATTCTTAATGATGCGTGGTAAATTCATGTTTTTCCATTGCACAGGGAATATTACAAAGGAAGCTGGTCCTGTTAGCATGTTATTTACAATACCAATGTACAATGCTTCAAGGCTTCAGGTATGCTATGATCTCTATGGTGCTGATTACTGGTTATTTATACTGCTGAGTTGCATACCATGACTCGAACTTACAAATGGTAATTTGGTGCTTCGTGCTTGGCAAGGTTGCCCATCAGTATATTGTATGTTCAATTTTTATTCGGTCGCTTCCCAATTATGCCTAAGTCAAGGACATGGATCCCCTGCTGTAACTTGATACAGCAAGGAATGCTGCAAACCCCTTCCACAAATTAAAAAGGAAAAAAAACATTTAAAAAATCTGAAAAAAATTAAAGTATATTAAGAAAAAATAAACCCTAAAAGAATAAAACCTAAAAAAATTTGAATGAAAAACCCTAATAAAAAAATTAACCCAAAAAAAAACAATTAACCCAAACCCTTGGATCAAAACGGCTCCAACCCCATACAGCACCTTTGCTGTGCTGTGCAGGTGATCCTCCCTCATAAGTTAAGGTCCCTTGCGAGTCCAAGACACTAAGGGATCCCATGCGGGTGCCCGGCTCTATCGGTGAAAGCTTTTTACTACTATGATAACGCCATTTTTTTCAATTTTAGTGGTCCTTGAATTATCATATGGTACGGAGCAGGTTCTCTATGTGTGCTGCTCTGTATCATCCTAATCCTGAAATCTCAAGTGACGTTTTTTTCCCGGTTTGCTTGCTTGGATCAGAATTTAGTGTACATCCGCAATGTGCATAATGACACCCATTGATAATTTCGTATTTCTTTCTTGTAGGTAAAATATCTACAGATAGCCAAGACATCGCAATCCTACAACCCATACAGGTGGGTGAGATACGTCACACAAGCGAATTCGTATGTGGCTCGTATATGATTGCATAATCCACGATCCACTGGGTAAGCTGAGGAGGTGAAAGGTAAAGAACCTGTAAGCTGGATAAATGAAAGAGAACCGTGTTGACGCTTTGTCATCCTGTTAATTCATGTTTTAACGCAAACATATGGTTGTATGATACTTCATCATTGTGCTATAAGCTTGACCGTTAGAAAGAAAAATGCAGTCAGTGTCCTGTGCATGCCAAAGATTATTTGCTTTTGCAATGCATTGCAACTCGTCATGTGATCGTAGTATGATCATGTCGTTGGGGGATGAAGAAGAATTTTTTTCCGGTGTTACCTTGTCAAACTGTGCAGGTTGATTCCAGAGCGTCTCAGGCGCCCGGCAGAGGACGTGCAGCTATAACATGCTTGCGTTGATCTCCAAAGATCCTTAAGGTACTTCGGTTATGACTTTGTTAAACTCAAGTTTCATTATTGGACAGACCTTACGCAAATTCGGGACAGGCATAACGTACCTTTTTTTAATAATGAAACCATTGCCTGTTCTCAAATTGCGGGAAGTACATTTCATCAAGTTGTGAACTGACTCCTAATCGTTGAGTCATTTTTGTCATGCTGATTGGTATCTTTTGAGGGCCTCGTGTCTGCTTTTGTCATGGAATATTTTGTCATATCGGTCATTCTCCCGTGTCTATCAATTCTTCTCTTTTTGTTCTATTCAATGCTTGCCATTTTTGTTCTCATCCGAAATCGAGCATCATCTTGACATTGAAAAAAGCCTGATCACATCAATTTTTTCGAGGATAGTCTTGGCAGAAATTGTTCAATCATAGCAATTTTGCTAGTCTATATATGCCTTTGTAGATTTCGGACCGTGTCAAGGACAAGAATAGTTGTATTTGCTATTATTGTTAAGGTCTCTTGCAGAACTGGTTTCCTCTGAGCCCCAATCATCGGGACTTAAAAAGTCCATACGGTGATTGTATCATCGACGACTTCTGTATCGAAAACATAGACCTTACAAATTAATCCCGATCCCAGGATTTTTTTCCCTTAAGTTCCCTCATGAGAAAGGCACTGTCATGACCAGGGACAGATTGTTCATATCAAAGCTGATTGGGTATAATACAGTGAGCTGTAGATGAGATAGATATGTGATCGACACCCCACACCCTAACATGACTTGATAATGCAGTCGATATCCAGTATTCCAGTTGTCCATTTTTTGGCAAACACATCTTTTGTTTGGTACGTTTCTATAAGTTACAGTATATTTCACGCCCCCACCAGAAATCTTATCCCTTCATATTAATGTCAGATTATACAAATCGACCCCATTCTCTGGGGTTCTTTTTTTTTTAGGTCCACACTGAGTTTTTGGGGACCCACCCTTTTTTGGGCCTCGCTGTGGGTTGTATCATTTGGCTACTGGTTTTGCCAAATTGATAGTAGATCTTCTGTACAATTTCTTTGCTTTAAATGGCATCAGAGCCTGATTTCTTCTTGTGCCGTGACCACTATGGTTATTGTTTGTTACCCCTTTGTCCGTCCACCTGACGAATTGAGTAGTAATAAATTTTGATCGGCAGGATGGTTATGTTAAACTTCGTTTTTAATCCTGATTTCCATGATATTAGAACTCGACAGTATGTACAAAATGATTGATTTTATGATATGCAATTGTAGTGTTATGACAAGTTGGTTTAACCATATTCGTTTTGGCTACTGATAATATGAGGAATTTAGTAAAAAGCGGTGAAATGACCATGCTTTTTGGCTTGGTAGGTCAATGATGTACCAAAGCAACCGATTCACCGAAGCAAGAATAATTTAAAGGTCGTAAGGACAAATCCATGAAGCTTGAATAAACTAATCACTTTTCTTAACAAAGAGTGAATTCAAAGCTTGATCAAAACTGCTTTTACAATTTAAATCGAGTGCAAATGTATCCGATTGCACTCATCAAATATACTCCATTCATTTTAAAATATTTTTTTTGATGATAATAAGATTTATTATAATAATTATGAAAAAATAATAGATATATTGTAATAGATAATTATTATATATATATATATAATTATTAAAATGATCTAAATAAATAAATATTATTTATATGATAGAATAAAAAAATATCTACATTTAGTTATTGTTCTAAGGTAATTTCACTTCCCTTTGCAATTATAATTTCTCGGTATAGTGTCACTGTGCAGCCTACTTTTTCAATGAACAAGAAGCTGCGGCGCTCAAATCTTGACTTGCATTCCAAGCTCAACTCACTCCCACCTTCCCTCACCTATCCCAACTCAATTCCCCTCTACTTTCCTCACACGCAGTACCCCTTCTGCATCCCTACTCGTTTTCACACCAACATCTTTGCTAGATAGTTATCAACAATTCATACAAGATTCATAAAAATATCAATATAGCAGTGTTGTAGATCGTTTGTTCAACAATTATCGTCAACATCGTCTCCCTAGACATGAGTGTCATCGATCCGAATTTGTATCTTGAAATCGTTTTCATCGGTCCAATACTCACGGTTGCAGCCTATCCACATGATAATACTAAAAAGAGAAGCACTAGTACACTGTTTGACCAAAAATAAACCTTACACATAACATTATTAAACCAATTAAATTCCATTCATACCTCATCCAACAACTCCTCACATCACCACTCTCTTCCCCTTCCTTTCTATATATAATATCACCACCTCATTATTTTATTTCCCAAAAAAGACTCTCCCAAACACATCACCCAAAGAGCAACCCCAAAACCCCCAAGTACACCAAAAAAAAAAAAACAATACAAAAATCACATACACAAAACTATTAATATTACACAATGAAAGCAGAGTCCTATGATAATCAACCTCTTCATGTCAACACCGCCGCTGCCACCCTGTTTTCAAAATTCCACCACCCAAATTTCCACCCAACACAACAATATCGCATCCCAAACCATAACTTCCACCTCAACCTCACCTCCGACGCTGCCGAGGACGCCGACGTCGCCGCGGTATCTCACGCGGCGCCGCCGAGGAAACCCAATTCTCCGGCCGACGGAAATGAAGTGCTCCGGCGGCCGAGGGGGCGGCCACTGGGGTCAAAGAACAAGCCCAAACCGCCCGTGATCATCACGCGCGAGCCTGACCCCGCCATGTCGCCTTATATCCTCGAAGTCGCCGACGGGTGCGACATCGTGGACTCCCTCACGCGCTTCACGCGCCGCCGTAACGTCGGCCTTTGCGTCCTCACTGCCTCCGGGGCCGTCGCCAACGTCACTTTCCGTCAGCCCACGACGGCGCCTTCCGGCACGGTCACGTTCCACGGGAGATTTGACATCCTTTCCCTCTCGGCCGTGATCCTACGCGCCCCCGCGGACGGTGGAGGGGTGTTTGGGGGAGAACGGTATAATGGGTTGTTTACGATATCCTTGGGGGGGCCGCAGGGGCAGGTGGTTGGCGGGAAGGTGGTCGGGGCGGTGAGAGCGGCCGGGGCGGTTTTTGTCGTTGCGGCGTCTTTTAATGATCCGAGTTTCCATAGGTTGTCTGTTGATGATCATCATGATGTTGGGGAGCCGGTTTCCGGTGGCGGCGAGGGGAGGGAGATTGAAAAAGGGACGTCACCTAGGGTGTCGGGCGGTGGCGGGGAGGCCGGCGGTGGCGGCGGGAGGACGGTGGCCGGCGGTGGCGGGCGTCCGGGGGCGGTGGGTATGTATAGTTTGAATAATCCTGATGTTCTATGGGTGTCGTAAGGGGGGGTTTGTGTTAATTTCTCATTATGGTTGGTTCTTGTTAGTTTTGGACATCATGTTTTTGACTTGGTTGTATTTGTTGATTAATTAACTACGAGCACTAATATCTGGTTCTTCGAATGTGTAATTGGACTGTTCTTCTACCCTCTCTTTGGATATACTGTATTAGTGAGACCCGATCGGTTCAGAAACTTGAGTTTTCTTTCCTTATCGATCGATCTTGTTTTACATGTAAGTGATCGATAAGGAAATTAGAAATCATAGGTAGGCTTCGGAAAATAGTCTTTCCGACTGTTCGTGATTGGGATAAAATTTGTCGTCCTACAATTTGCAACCAATAATTCATCTCTCAGTTGCAATGTTAAGTGCTCGTGCCACTGCAGTGCCCTAAAACATAAGGGCCACCCAGCTATCCAAGCTGCTATGCCAAGTATGAGTTAGTTTTCACATGCATGTAAACCAGGGCATGGGGCGGCTGTGATTGATCGCCATGCTTGGTTGCTAGCTGCAAAGAGGCGTGGCTAGAAGTCACATACAGATGTGTAGGAGGATGGATGGACCTGTGTCTCCATGCATGCTGGAATGCATGTGGGACTATTACTAGCTGTTGAGGGGTGGCGGTGTATGAAATGACTAGACATGGATATCACTGCTAGTAGTATGAGTTAATTAAGGGGTGATATCCACCGCGTTCATTGTGAGAGACTAATTAGTCAAATGTTTACGAATAGTTCATCTGAAAAATTGCAGTTAAAACAAAAATTATATTTTTTTTTTTTGAAAAAAATAATGAATATAATTATTATATTCATTCTAAAGATCAATGAATGAATGGACATGAAAAAATCTATCATTCCTCTAGAAAGAATAGATAATGTACGATTCATAAATATTGTTTAGAGTTAGTCTCTCATCTTCAATGTTGATTAGTTAGTTTCTCATCTTCAATGTTAACCGTGAATCATTTTCGATTCACATACGCAGGATGCTCGCAACGACGTCCATCTGTTGAACTGATAGACGATTATTATTAAGCAAGATCTCTGATGGAGATAAGGGAACTAGATATGTTATTCAAGTATTTACTAATATGACCAAGTTTAGACATGCATGCTTCATGTTTGTGTAACACTGACTCGGAGATGTTGCAGATAATCGTACTAAGCAACCCTTTTCACAGTTACGAGAGCTTAAAATAATTTATCTGTTACTTATACTAAGAATTAGATTTAAGTATATCTCTTATTTTTCCCGTATCATTGTCCATTGACGTGAAAATTCGGGTTTGATGTTATTAATTGTTGGAGCAATTAACCACTCTAGATCGAAGGCTTATAACTTCAACCTAGCAGCTTTCCTTGGACTTAAAGATATCTATATACCCTAAGCTACTTTAGCAGCTAATGAACAAAGAATAAGTTGAATTTTTTTTTAATAGCTTTGATCAATTCGTTGTCACATCAATGATGTTGTTACTCACAAAAGTCCAATTTAGCTTGAAATTTGGATACTACTAGTTGATGATCATGATAAACATTGGTAGTAGAGTCATTTCACCAAATAATAGAGGCTATACCAATCAAATCAAGTGTCCATGCTTGGCTAGGTTTGGTGAAACATGACATGCTATATATAGGTATTAACTATTCTGGCAATAATGGTCGAATAGTATCACCTAGTTAGCCTTTTCACAACCATGGTTAATCTAAACCTCAACTCATATGTTTTCGCATACGTTTTGAAATGCGTAACGAAACATAGTTTTCGAGTCTCTAATCGTGAAAGTTTCTGGAGTATCACTGGTTTATAACACATCTGTAATTACATGTATCAGAGTATGCATGTTTGTATGAACTACGATTCGAGAAGATGTTTTTGACATTCCACAGTCAGGTTGTCTCGATCATTACAAGCCGATAACATCGTATTCAAGAGGAAACTCAAGCTCATCTCTTCGCTAATCCAAGGCATTATAACATAATTAATATGTCATATGTGTATTCGAAGCATGGACATGAGCTTTGCAATTAGCTAATCAAAGGAAAAAAAGGATCTACATGCATGTAGATATATGTCATGGAGATGGACATGAAGTTAATTAGATGTACATTGACTCTTGTAATGCAAATTGCAAGGTGAAGTGTATGAATTGTGAATCTCAGACACACATCTCATTCACACTCCTCTCAAGTTTTTGGGCTGATACAGACAGCACACTCTTGGCACTTGCACAACTTGCATTGTTTATATATGACTTTGAACACTTCTTGATCAAATGTTGTTGTTCAATGGTCTCACCAAATAATTCTTCATTGGAGGCAGCTGCCTTCACTTTCAAACATGGAACTTTCTTTTTGGCTTACTTCACTCCTGTTCAAACCTGTCGCGAAAGTCGTAATTAACTCCAACAGTAAGTCGCATCCATGGATATGTATGTACTTAGTGTTACTTCGATTGTAATACCACAACGAAATAGACTAAGCAATACTCGATCCCTCCCATAAACTTTGTAATTGTGATCTTATACGTGTGTCGATACAAAGTTTAACATGTATATAACTACGATTAAATGTTGTTTTCTATAAATTTATCGTAAAACATCAATGTTTGTGTAAATTACGTACTTCAATCTAATACATATTGCGGGATAATCAAACGCAGTTTGATATATAAACAAGACCTATATTCGTATGTATATATAATAATGCGAAATACACATGTTGTAAAGTTTATGGGACAAATGGAGTACCTTAAAGAGTATCAAATCTTTGATCATATTGTTTATCATTGAGTCAATTTTTTTTTACCATTATATATGTTAAGAAATACATTAGTGAGTCTTCTATCATAAGTTCGAACTTTTAATAAAGTTGATTTATCGACATGATATTATAACAGGTCAGGAGACATGAGGTCAGTATTATCCATATTTCATGTCTTCATGGGCTTTCGTGTGAGGATAATTATTAAGATATACTCCCTCCATCTCATATTTATTGAAAATTTTTTACTCGATACGAAAATTTATGCTAGTGTTGAATTTGTATAGATTTTGTTGAAAAAAAATATTTTTTTTATGAATGTGGGGTTTACTGTATCATTTGTAAGAGAAGATAGTATGTGTACTGTAACAGATGAGGTTGATTTCGTATTTTTTCTATGATAAAAGGTTAGCAAAATAGAAAAGGTTGTATTTTTTTGAGACTAATCAAATAAGAAAAGGTTACTCTATTAATATGGGACAGACGATGTATATTAATGGACTTTTTACCATAAGTTTGGATTTCTTTAGAGTTAGTTCCTCAATAATATACTCCTTTTTGTCCCATATTAATAGCAACAAATACATTTTTTGTATATTTTTATATATATGAATATTTTTTCACATCAAATCATGTCTGATCGTCACATAATATATATTATGGTTGAAATATGTAACTTATATAATAATTAATATTTCACGATAAATTTATAAAAAATTATATTTAATCATTTTTATACACGTGATAAAATTTATATTGATATACATATAAAATCAAATCTGTGTCAATAATTTTGGGATAGAGGATATATATATATATTATTCATTTAATAATAAGACGTGGGTATGGAGTATATCATAGACAGTAGACTGCCCCTATACATTTCCATAAATGGAATATGACTCGGAAGAGCGGAGTGACATAAATAGATTCCGAGTATTACAATTCTTGTACAATATTGATCTTGACTGTTTTAACAAAGGGAAGAAAGATGTTATTTCTAAGATTATAGTTTTCCACGAAGAACAAGTCAGCAAGAAAGACAAAGTTTATGTTCTCCATTTGGTTTATATTACCTCCCTCTCTAATGGATTGAAACGTTTTTTTGTTAGTTTAAAAATAAATAATTTTTTTTTATTTTTTAATAAATTTTTAATTTAAAAAATATGAAATTAATCTTATCTATTATAATATATATATTAAATTTTCTCATAACTGTTATAATAAATCTCATTATCATTAAAAAAATATTCATTATTCATTAAAATTTAATACTATGTAAGTTCTCGTATTTATTTATCTGTATAGATTTCATGTCCATTGTCATCTGTCTGACTGTCTCTTTCAATTCCTAGTAGTTTCATAAAATCCGCATGTGCAATCCTTATTCGAACTCAAGAGAGATGTTCTCATTACAAGGGAGAAAAAAGAGCAAAATAATATACTCAAATAATCCGGGGAAATTCGGGATGCGAGGAAAGGGATTGCATGCGTAGTCTCACATGATTTAATTATTCTTTTGGTTTCAAATTAATTATAATGTTTTTTTATTCAATATGTATTTTATGAAGTTTTATTTTTCGTCATAATAATTGAAAAAAATTATATCACTGACGTCAGATTAAAATATATAATTTAAATTATTATTACTGTTTCATTAAGTTTTCCAAAAAAAATAATGATGTTTAATTGTTTCGCGATGCGAATCAAACTTCGTATCGATAATATACATAGTCAAAATATTACAATTAAATTAGATCAGAAAGAATATGTATTTAAATGTGTGAATTATCAATTAATCATTATTTTCTCAAATTGTAGTTGATATTACCACGAAACTGGATCCTATCATATGAAAGGCTATAATCTCTCCATCCACACAAGAGATCTGTTTTAAAATTAATTAAAAAGCTCTCCAAGATGTAAATATTTGGACTCTCTTTGCTTTTATGATATTGCTTTGTTGTTTTGTTTATGATGATGACTGATCGACAAGAAAATCTTATATATATATATATGATTTATTGGTTATTAAGTTAAAAAAATGATCTATTGATAATCATCTTTATTTATAATTGAGATATTATTTTTTGATGTTTTTATCAGAACTAAGGAGCATTGCGATTGTTTCTTATTTTTTGCAAACCAAAAACCCTTAACTACCACTTGACTCTCATTGTGGTTTGGATGATAACCTCTTAGGGATTTGGATTCCATGATCAAGTAAACAAAGTTCCAAGACATGAGTTAAAAAAAAAAAAAATTTTACTCCCTCCTCTTTACAAAACATGAAATACTATACAAATAATTATATTATCTTCCTCATAATCTAATTCCAACATATATCTATTTTATATTATTATTTATATATGAATATAAGTCTCGTTTGCATATCAAATCATGTCTAATTGTAATGCAATATATGTTAGGTTGAAATACGTAATTTACATAATTATTGATGTTTTACGATAAATTTATAACAAATTACGTTTGATTCTTGTTATACGCGTTCAAACTTTACATCGACATACGTGTCATGTCAAACGGTTGCACTTAAATTGGGACGGAGGGAGAATAATTTTTTATGCATTTTGATGTGTTATTTTTTTTCTACTTAATGATATGTTATAAAAGTTATTTACATCCAGATTTGTAATACATAACTTAACACTATTTTTAATATTTCATATTTAATTCATAAAAAAATATTATTTGGTAGTTTAATTTTTAATAATATAATCAATTTTATGATCTATTTTGATAATTATTACTTTGTAGGATGAAGATAAACATAATCAACAATAAAAAAATCTGAACATGGTTAGATGAATAGTCATAAACCATATCATAGAACACAAGTACAAACCATGTAGCTTCTCAATTGCAACCATCATATGTCACATCTTATCATCACATATGTCTGGTTTTGTCTACTTAGAATCTTATTGTACACATGGCCCCATGAGCCATGGTGTCACGTGACACCATTGAGTTGCAGAGTGTACCTTAACATGGTGGTGGGCCATTAAGCATGATTTTGGGCCCCACTTGGTTGGCCCAAAACAGTTGGTCTAAGATGGGCTCCATAGACCATAAATGGGGGCTTCTCTTCTTATCTGGTGTTTACATGGCAATTTAGGCCCACTTGGAATCCTTTGCAATTTGACCCAAGCAAGCCCAGTCCAATCAAAGATTGATGTAGGTATTATCGATTTGAATTTTTGACAAAAATAATTAATATGATATCGAATCAGATATATCATGAGTTCATAAATTCGATCTTTATCCTTAATTAGCATCTTTACCTTTGTTTGTTCAACAAATCACGAATTGTTGAACTTGTTTGATTATAGTATAATATAATGAAAAACCCAAAGACAATCACCTTCTTCGCTTCATATAATAAATAAAATAATTCAATTACATATTTTTTATGTCACAAATTAATTGAAATGACGTTTTTTTGATTTCAAAATAAATATATTTCTTTTTGATAATTTTTTAATATAAAAAAATATCAAATCAATCTCATCTCCCATACAGTACACTCATTAACTCAAACGAATCCCACAATAAAAAAAACATTGGTTCTTTATCAAAATTCACACAAATTCAACATTTACATAAATTCCCGTGTCGAATCAAAACGTTTCAATTAATTCATGATCGAGAAAATATAATCATTTGGTTGAACACTCAACCAAGTAGAGGAGAAGAAAGAGGAAGATCGATCAGCAAAAATTTCTTCTCCTCACTATCACGATGACGAAGCCGTCATCAATCTCGTCTGCTCGACAAACTTCTAGCATATACATTAGGTTTTGCATTATGCGACGAATTAGGCCATCCTACTCTCTCAGGGTCAGTCTCCTTACAAGTACTACCATACACAATCTCCCTAGCCAGCTCACTATTACTACTACTATGAGAATGCAAACAAGACACCTCCTCGTGCCTCCTGATCGTATGGTTCGTTCCCCTTTTGTCCGGAGCCATCCCGCGACTCCCGTCACTGTACTTAATGTCATTCATCGTGTCAGAATGACCGGAAGTGTACCTCTTCGAGTTGAACAAGGGTGAACGTTTCGGGTAAAGAGGAGAAGATGAAGTCGAGGAAGGGGACGAGGCATCCGAGTCAGTAAAATTTCTCCAGCCACTACTTTCAACATACTGACTGTTGCCGAATATAGCCTCAGCCAGGTCGTCCACGCTACTGGAATCTCGGTAGCTGTCAGTACTCGTGCTTGAAGCTTCATCCGAGTGGCTGAAAATGGAGGAACTGTCGCTCCACGAGTCTACTTCTGCAATGCTTTCTGGTCTCCTAATTGGCCTTGATCGTACACGATGATCATCGTGATCAAAGGATTGGGCTGGTTTTGAAGAGGAGATCCTTGTGCCAACTCTAGATGGATCACTCAGCATGGCCGTGTTGATCACTTCCTGGGAGGTTGTGTTGTCTCTTGTTGACCTAGGAGCACGTGGCGAACACCTGAAGCATAACCACGATCATTGATGAAGCAAAGAAATAGTAGCAGGATACATTTTTCACCTAGTAATCCAGGCAACTAAAAAGGCCCTTACTAGTTATCTGATATAAGAAAGACCAAGGAGTTACATGCCTCGAGTAGAAAAGCATGTAAGCACCCTTTCCAAGCACCCTGTCTTGTTCGACGGGTTGTACCTATCAACCAAAGAAACTTACTGATCACAAAAATCAAGACCAGCGTACACTTCGCATCCCAACAAACTAGAGATGATTCTTAATTCCCGCTAAGCACAACAATCAGAGTTGACAGCAGAAAGCAACTTACCGAGCTATCATCAACAGCGAACCACCTTCTCTGCGCGTTCCTGATGTAACACATATAGTGACCAGAAAATGTGGAGTTCATGATATCTAAGTGAACCACAACCCCATAAAGTCTAAAAACAGGGGACGGATCACTACTATCTTCTCCCATGTATGGAGCAAAGTTCAGAATCTCCGGAAACTTGATGGACTTGTTAAGCTTTCCGAATTTGCCTGACTGGAAAAAGAAAACAACCCCTCGGGTAACATACATACAATTTAATAAAGAGACCAATATTAAGGTTAAAAAACGAACTGCTACTATGTCAAACCTACCCGATATCTCTTCAGTGTAATGGAGAGGATATTCGGAGCTTCCACCACGATCAACTTTTTCTCCGCTCTCTCATAAGAGTTGCATCTGTTGCACATATTTTACAAAGAATATGATCAAGAAACTAAAACTCATCGGTCAAATCAATGACACCACTCCCAAGAAGAAATAAAATTTCCTATAACCATAACCATAGAACCTTTGATGTTAAGTAGCCCTGTCTTAATTTTAAAGATAGTAGAACAAACAATATGATCAAGAACCTCCAAATTCCAATGCTTCAAAAGTACACAATAAGACGCCCTTTAAAAAAAATGATGGAACATCATAATCTAACCACAGAAAGGAGACATGAATGAGATATGAAACAAAGCACAAAACTAGCCTGCCACACTGATATTTGTTCTCGCCATCAAGGTACTCGGTACTTGTGAACTGTGTAAGAGCCTCTTCTAAGGTCTCTATATCACCATCTATCTCTACACTGAGATCCATGATCCTTTCATCTTGTTGAGATTTTCCACGACACCTCATGCACCTTATCTGAAAGAAATCGGATGTCATCATTCAATTGTTACTTCTCCAATCGCAAGGATCTATTAACGCTAAACTTCACCTTTGATCGAATGTATCCTCCAAATGTAAGCCCTATTAGATTGGTCTCTTCAAACAGGCTGGGTTTACCTCCCCTGATATTACTAGGACTTGCCCCAGCTTCCTTGAGGCAAATAGACTGCATAGAATCCACGGCGCACCTACAAATTCATGTTTGCGTAATCATTTGCAATTCAGATCACATGGGGGAGAATGAGGTATAATGTACATGTATTTTTTTTTTGTAAATTCATCGTTTCAATTAGTAAACCAGACCTTAAAAATTCATGTGCATCTTCTTCTCTACCCTTGGCAAGATTACTCCCAATTCTTTGAACGTGTGAAAATATGTCAATTGGAGACACTGGAGAACTCCTCTCCTTGGCCTTGAAAATCAGCCTTTCCAACTCACAGGTGAAGCACCACCTTTTCTTATCACCTGCGGCAGGATAAGAGCAGAAACATTAAATCACAGGAAACAGCAACGCAATGAACAACAAATAGACGATAACTCAAAAAAGAATAGCTGAGCTTACATGATCTGGAGTGAAGTCCTTGCAGAAAATAGGCCGTAAGGGGAGGAGTAAATGCCAAGCATTGGAGCACCGCATTGGCATAACAACTAGAAATAAAAAGCAATATTCATATCAAAATAAATGAGACATGATGAATAACAAAGTTATAGGTGAAGAATAAGGAAGTGTGGCTGCAGTTGCAGAAGAATCGCTTCTACAATTCTAAGAAAAATGTGTAAGTTTCATGAGAAATTTCTCAATGGAACACAATAGAGGGATCTTGCAAAGCAACCTTATGGTGCACCAATTTTGCCGGTAACCATGAATGGGCAACTCCTACTTTAAGATAAGAACCAAGTCCAACAGCTAATACACCGTGTCATCATCACAATCCTTTTCACCTAGATCTTTGGCCGACAATGTTTAGAGACAAAGGCTGCTTACCTGTTCCCACAATTCTGAAGTCCACATGGAATAAGTTCCACCTTGTTCCAACTATAAAGTTTGACAAATAGTTCATATGGGAAATGACCCTGCAGCAATAGCACATCAAGAGATATGGACGTTATAAACCTCAACCCAAAAAAAAACCTCAAAAGACAGAAGACAGTTTAAATAATAGAAACTTGACGGAGGAACATTATAGTTATCAAGGGAACAGTGAACTTTCTCTGTAGTTGGACAATAATCCAACAACAGAGAGGATAGGATTTCAACAACGTAATGACTGTACAATCTGATCAAATCAACAACGTAATGACTGTACAATCTGATCATATGGCCTATATTCGGCAATATGATCAGACCTTCCAGATAAAATATAAAGGTATATGACTCCTAAAGAACTACAGATCAAATCATTCTTCAGTGGTCTAGAATAGAGATCTGACCTTCAAGATTACAAGGCCTAAAATAAAGTCATTTTAGTAGTTTCATCATAATCCGTGACATTTGCTCTCCAAGAGATGTGAATTAGACACCACACCACACGAAGAATCATATCAATTTTCAAGTGACTGAGATTCAAGAATTTTCTAACTCAAAGTACTTGGATGAGCATACCTTTGAGCCATGCAACTGTGGAGACAGGTCTCGTGGATAGTCGAATGAAGAGCGAGGAGAGGAGCCCGCCTCAATACAAGTTCTGTGCTCGGGTTTTAACGACTCATCACGTCCATAGATTTGAGCGACAGTGATGTTATGAGGCCCATTCACGATATGAGAAGAGAGATCATTGCGAGGCTGCTTTCTTCCGCTAGGTTTGTTATACTCTTCAACCTCATCTTCAAGTTTGTCTGCATTTTCTATTGATAGTTCTTGTTTGACTGCAGGTTGCAGATCATGGTGAGGCTCCTCGTTTGGAAAGTTTATTAGAGGTGGGCGACACTCATCCTTATGGCCTTGCCTCCAATGGGCAATTTGACACTTTCCAGAGCTGGAAGGAAAAATCGAATGTGAAGATAGCATATGACAGAAATTTGCCTTGAACTTTTAATAGGCACAAAATCAAAAGAAAGAAAAAGCATAAGACAAAGAGAATTCGTAATGAAGAAGTACGATTATTTAGTGTTTGCAAAAAAAAAAAAAGATAGTTATATCCAACCAGTACTACTAAAATCACCAGGTAGGACACAAGGACGCTCCAAAATGTAGGCTCAGATGCAAGGCACAGTATCGCGCCTTACAAGCAAGAGGCACAGGCATAAGACTATTGGCATTACTGGCGATTGCAGCATCTCCCTGAGACACGGGAATCCGGTAACCATGTCCCAAAGCCTATTCACCATCGACCAAGTTATGAAGGTCTCCTCGAAACTTAACCCATAAGCCAAAAGTATCCCAAGAGCACTATCTAATTCTACACTACGCAAGCAGATCACATAAACTTATCACCCATATAACACATGATCACCAAAAAACAACACAATGCCAACCAATTAACACTCACCAGTACCAAACAGCCTTGCACCTCGAACACCGATTCGTCGTGGCCGTGAAGCAAACAACACAACGTTGCAACCGAGCCGCCGACTCCGGCGAAGAAGAATCAGAGCCAGAATCAACCCAATTACTCGAACCAACACCATAACCACTCGCATACCTATTCCTATACCCAGCAGCAGCTTCTCGCTCAGCCCTTGCAGCTTCCTCATATGCCGCAGCCACAAGCCGCTTAATCTCCTCCCTCCTCGCCACCTCGACGCCCCATTTCCACCTGATCAGCAACCCGATCACAGGAAACAACACGAACCAGAACGGGAACCCTAGATCACACACCACCCCAAACATCTATGCCCAATACACCAACAACACTCAACTCATCATCACCACAACTCCAATTCCGATCCCAAATCCCCAAATCTCACTACCCACTATCAATTTCCCCTTCTATGATCACGATACCCGGAACACACCAAATCATCGAAATTGGGTTCAAATGGGAGCCCTCAAAAAGGGAACTTTTGATATGGGTTTTGGAATTCGATGTCTGAACCGATCTGGGTTGCGAGTAGAAGTGTCGATTAGTGAGGAATTCGTGGGAGAGTAGTGAATTAGGGTTTCAGTGACAAGTTGGAGTTTCCCATTTTGGGAACTTTTTGTCATGGGTTTTGGAATTCGATCTGGGAATCGAAGTGGGTTGGGAGTAAAAGTGTCGATTCCGCGGAATTTGGGGGCAATTGTAAGAATTTGGGGGAAAATTAGGGTTTATTATTTGAAATTGTACGGAAGAGAGAGAAGATGGGAAAAGTGGGGGAACGTTGAGATGGGTGAGTGAGGAGGCAATCGACGGTTGGAGGAAAGGGTTTTGGAATTCGATGTGGGAATCGAAGAGGTGGGAGTAGAAGTGTCGATTTCGCGGAATTTGGGGGTAATTGTAGGAATTTGGGGGAAAATTAGGGTTTATTATTTGAAATGTACGGAAGCGAGAGAAGATGGGAAAAGTGGGGGAACGTTGAGATGAGTGAGTTAGGAGGCAATGGACGGTTGGAGGAAAGGAATTTTGGTATTCGTGCGTTGGAAGATGTGACGAGTCGTCACAATGCTGCTACTGAATTACTGTTTGCTCAGTTTCAGCTGACTCTCCCGGTGACAATTTTCAACCAAACCAATCTTATTTTATTCTGAAAAGGCTTTTTTTTAATGAAATTATTCTGAAAAGTTTGTTCTTCTATGTCGTATACTTCCCTCCCTTACACGGATTTTTTATTATGTCCATTTTAAAATAATTATTTTATTTTGTTTTGTTTTAAATTATTTATAATATTTTTATTTTAAAAAAGTATTATATGATTAATAATTTAAAAAGATAAAATAGAAAAAAGATTACGTTATTCAGAATTAGAGTTAAAAAAAGAACATAAAACTAAATTTATATGTATAAAATAAATATTATAATTATAATTGGACTGAAGAAGTATATCTTTTCGATTTTATATATATGTGGATAAAGAAATTGATATGCGTGTAACGACGATCAAACGTACTATCTCCGTCCCATTTTTTTTTTTTT
>LIEC01011701.1:91460-125688 GCA_001925005.1 Drosera capensis
ATATTATTTCATACGAATGAATATAACTCTCGTTTTTATATCAAATGATGTTTGATTCTTCCACAATATGTATTATATTAAATTATGAAACTTATATAACCATTGATGTTTCACGATAAATATATAAAAATTACTTTTGATCATCTTTACATGCGTCTTAAACTTTGTATTGGCACGTA
Source organism: Drosera capensis (assembly GCA_001925005.1). Taxonomy (NCBI): domain Eukaryota; kingdom Viridiplantae; phylum Streptophyta; class Magnoliopsida; order Caryophyllales; family Droseraceae; genus Drosera; species Drosera capensis. Next base: position 91,640 of record LIEC01011701.1, read on the forward strand.
TGTTATGTCAAATGGTGACGATCAATGATTATGTAAATTTTGGGATGGAGGGAGGAACTTTTTATAAATTTATCATGAAATATCAATGATTATATAAATTACATGCATCAACCTAATATATATTGTGGGACGATCGGACGTGATTTGATATGAAAACGAAACTTGTATTCATGCATGAGATGGAGGGAGTAAAAAAAACTTTCATTACTCCTTACGTTCCAGATAAATTATGAAAAATTGATTTGGGTAGAAAATTAAAAGAACTCTCTGAGTTAATTTTTTTCCAATATTTGCCTTTATAAGTGAGTTTGATTTTGTGAGTGGGTTGAGAGAAAAAAAATACACGAGATGATTTACGGAGTACTCTGTCTTTAGAATACATGACATATTCTCGTTGGATTTGTCCATAAATATATTACGACATAAATGTTTAATCCTTTATTTCACTATAATTTGACATATTCATATTCCTTCCGTCATAATATCAGTTACTTAATTTATTATAATGATGCTGGCAAGACGATCAGATAATTAAATATAAAAACAAAACTTATCATTATAATAATTTATATTGAACTGTCAACAAGAGATTTATAGTGAATGGATAGTTCTTATATGGTTAATGTGGTTTCGTGTTATAAAATCGATTTTTTTGAAGATATAGAGATTAAATATTTGTTCTTAAATATGATGGGGTTATCTATCACGGATAAATATTTTAGGGAGGTTAAAGTTTTCCAAACCAATAACTTTCAGGATTAGATGAGTACGATTTGGTGGATTATACTAGCCAATACATGTCAATTCCAAACGATCGAGAGTTTTATTTCTCTTACATGGATTTTTAATCCGAGTATGTGAATGAAGAACATTTACTCCTTCTTTCTTATATAAATTATAATATATTATTAAATTTGATAATTTTATTATATAAATGACAACGTTTTTATATTTAGCAAAATTTGTAATATGAAAAATCACAAATATCCCTACTTTCGTAAGGGGATTAGTTTCGTATTCTCTGTAGGCCAAAAAAGGAATTGTATTATCGTGATATGAAATGACATTTAAAGAATTATGAAGATCATCCGCATATTTTTAAAATTAAGACGGATAATCTGTCATTATGTAATACTCAATCCGTCTATAAAAATTCCAATAGTTTGTTTTTTGATACTCCTTTCATATATATTTTGACTATTTCATATGTATTTTGATTGATTTCATTTGATTATTGGACCGTATAAAAATGAAATTATTTTTAGTTCAGGTTATACTATACAAAAAATATTATCATTAGTTATTCGTAAATTTTTTATAAAAATATCATTTCATCATTATAAAAAACGAATCAAAATTAATTTCGATATATATATACATAGTCAACGCGTTATAATTTTACCCAGGGAGTAATTCAGAAAGACTTTCTGCACTTTCCCTATTGGCTACGGTTCCATGTTTATGGACAACCCTTGGTCCATATTCTATGGAGGTTCACATGCTAAGAGAATCCTATGAAATCTTGTCAGATTCTGCAAACATTTATGCGCAACATAATTGATGGCCATTTATGCAATGTTTTATGCCAAAATAATGGAATAGCCCAAAATGTCACATGTATTTGCCTATTTTGGGATAATGACAATTTCATTAGCTGTGATAATTAATAGGAGTACTAAAGTAATTAATTCACACCGGAGACTTGTTTGTTAGTTTGTTGGCTGTTTTGTGAGCAGATCCTTGATTGTTTATTAGGCTGAAGAAATATCTCGTAAGGTAAGGTCCAGCTTTGCTGGGTGCAAAAAGTGATATACGGAGTACTCTATCCTTAAAATACATGATGGATTGTCGTTGGATTTGTCTATAAATGTATTGCCACATAAATATTTAATCGTTTATTTTATAATAATTCGACATATATTTCCGTCATATGAATATATTATTTAATTTATTACTTTAAATATGGTTACAGGACGATCAGACAATGTTAAATACGATAAGGACAAAACTTATCACTATGATAATTTATATTGTCTCATAAAAATTATCACATTTTTAAATAATCATTATCAAACACGTATTCTAATGAGATTTTTTATTATACTCTCTTCATCCCATAAAAGTGTACTATATACGTATTTTGTATTATTCTATACACACGAATATAAGTCTCGTTTTCATATCAAATCACGTTTGATCGTACCGTAATATGTATTATGTTGAAATACGCAACTTACAAATCATTGATGTTTCACGATAAATCTATAAAAAAAAAACTTACTACGTTTAATCGTCCTTACACGCGTATCAAATTTTATATCAACATACGAATAAAGTGAAAACGTTACATTTTTCATGAAATGGAAGAAGTATCTAACTATAGTGTATTGTCCCGTCATCATCATTGTGTGAAAATAGATTACTTATACTTCTATTATATTCTCTTTGTTTCAAAAAGATTATAATTTATTGATCAAACACGTATGACTATGGGACGATCAATTGTTATTTTTTTAAAAAATATTATGAAATTTTAATGATAATAAATGTTATGTATCATAACTGTGGGCTATTAAAAATTTTAAATCGTGTTGTTTAAATGCATAACAAATCTCCTAAAATTAAGTGCTGAATAGTACAAGGAGATAAAAATATTACAATAATTATGAGACGAAAATCCTCCTAAAATTAAGTGCTGAATAGTACAAGGAGATAAAAATATTACAATAATTATGAGACGAAAATAGTATCAGATGTGTTACGATAAATTTACGTAATATTACACCCATTCCAAACTATATATAACAGTTTGATGTGACACGTGATTTTGTGTGATCGTTGAATTTAATTAATATATTATATAGTTTTTTTTTGATGATGAGAATTGATGTGAATATACGTGAGAGAATATAAAAAAAGTTAGTGTGTGATGAATAACGTTTTTAATTTAATATATTTAATTTTAAATATAAAAATGAAATAAATATTATGTAAAATGTTTAATCTTTATATAAAATCGATGAATATTTAACTCGATAAACTTTCAAATCGATGTTACGGGGAGTGTATTATGAGTGCGAATAACTGTTCCTCACAGTGTTTAGACAAGAAGTGACAACATCACACAGTAACGTACCCGAAGTGACCACTCTTCTCGGCGAAACCAGACCGCCGCCGCCGCTGACTCCGCCGCCCACAGATCCAGCTACCTATCTGTCGAATCCTCTCGCTTGTGAACATAATAAAATCCGACAAATAAAAATCAAAAAAATCACTCCCTTTCGTCATCGCTGACGTCACCATGGCCGGAACTCTAGGCTGCGTCGTCGTCGCCGTAGACGGGAGCGACGAGAGCATGAACGCTCTCCGATGGGCGATCGACAACGTCCGGCTCCGATCGCCGCCGGACGGATCGTTGATTATCCTTCATGTTCAATCGCCGCCGTCCATCGCCGTCGGGATCAATCCGGGGTCAATACCATTCGGCGGGCCCAGTTGAGTCCGATTAGGGATTGAGTGATGTGTTTGATGATTGAATCTGTGTAATTGATCGAGTTTTGATGTGATTGACTGATTTGTGGTTAGGTGTGGAGGTTCCGGCGTTTACGGCGGCGATCGAGGCGCATCAGGGACGGATCACCGAGGCGGTGTTGAATCGCGCGTTGGAGATTTGTGCTGAGAAGAATGTGAGATCTTGCTTTGTTGATTGATTGGTGATGTGTGTTTCATGGTGTTATGGTTTGTGATTCGATCAAGTGATTTGTTGGATTTGGTTGTGTGGAGTTCATGTTTGGAGCTTAGTTTAGTTTGGAAATATGATGAAAGTGGACGTAAAAGCGATGTTCATGATTTTCTTATTCGAGGAAATTGTCGATGGAAGTATGAATCCAGGAAGATTGGTATGGGACTCCGAGATCGCATCGGTCCCCAAGTGATGTATGTCATTGTTTGTTTTAACTTTTAGTTTCTGAGTTTTATTTCCAATGTTTTCGTTTGATGTATGGTCGTTTCAGGATGTTTTTAGAACACTGTCTAGTTCTCTGGTTCTGAACTTTAAATCGTATGGGCGGATTATCAGGAAACTGCTTTTCCCTACTCAATGGGGTCAATCTGATTTGCGAAGTAGAGTTTCATCTAGCAACTTGTTTCATTTGGGCTTAAATTCATGGCTTTGACTGTCTCACGAGACACATTATTGTGAGTTAAATGTAGTGTTAGTGTGGACCACCCCAATGCCATGATTTGTGTTCTTGAGCAGTATGAGTGAAATATCTTCTAGAATTTGATTTGAGCTATACTGATTTGCATTATGGTATCTGTAAATTAGGATTATGAATTTCGATTCCTCTCTTGTGTCACATAACTGACAAGAAGCACATTAGAAATATAAGTTTCAATAGCCTTGATATAGTGATATCTTTGATTGGAAATATTCCTTACAGATAACTGCAAAAACCCATGTAGTCGTCGGAGATCCGAAGGAAAAGATTTGTGAAGTTGTGGATAACTTGCATGCTGATTTGCTCGTCATGGGGAATCGTGCTTTTGGACCGATCAAAAGGTACTGAAGTGGAGTTGGTGCTTGCTTCTAGTAGTGGAATAAACGGTAGTTCCAATTGTCTGATGCCTCCTCTATGAGGCCATTCGGTTTGAATGACCCTGAACATGCTAAAGGAAGCTGTATCTCGATATGCACTTGTGCTCATGTCTAGAGCGATTTAGTCATGGGTTCGAGACTTATTGAAATAGGTTCCCACTTTCCGTGGCAAGTTTGTGTATACAATCCCTCGCGAGACCCCACATTACGTGGGAACTAATGGCTTACGGTCTTGTGCAGTGAGCAAAACCACGTGCTTGATAAGCGCATTCTTGCTATTTACAAAACTAAACTACTAAATATATGTATCAACAGGTTGTTTCTCGGAAGCGTAAGCAAGTATTGCAGCAATCACGCTTCTTGTCCTGTTGTCATAGTGAAGGGTGAAACTGGGCAAGCTGCTCATTGTACGTACACTCCCCTCTAGGATCTGCAATAATCTCTTCAATTGTTTTCGAGTTTCAGTATATCTGGAACTTTGTAAGCTCATGATCCTCACAGCATTGTTCTTTCTTTCACTGCATTATGTTTCTTCATCTGATTATGTTTTTCAAACGTCTACAGCTGACACTGCAGAATGATAACCCCAGCATCGCCGGTTTTGCTGCTGATCTTCTTTCTGTTGCTTTCAACATTTCTTTTCATCCGTGCAAGGGAGGAATGCTGCATTCTTTAACTACACAAGCTTGGTTTCTGCTGTTGTTATATGTGCATAATGTAAAGTCTCTGAGTCGAGCGCGTTTGTGGTTGTGGTTATTGAGTAGTACAGTGGTTCAGACTCCTGTATCTTGGCCTTGGTTTGCATTGTTGTGATATAGTGTGTAGCCTACATAATATGAACCCGTCCACTGTTTATCAAATATCAGTCTTGCAGAATCACACGGTCAATGTATCTTGTATGTTCTGAACGTACTTCAATGAAAGAACTATATATGATGTTCCTTTCGATAATGTAAACCATACATTTGAGCTGTTATCTATCTTTGCTTTTGAAAGAATTATATCGATTCCGTTACTCGAAGAGGAGGTACTTTGTATGCTTCTAAAATTTATGGATGTATTCATGCTTAAACTCATTTGTCTCATCGTATCCACGTTACTAAAGGGAAAAGAATGGTTTTTTTCCAGCACGGAGAATTCTGATCCTCCCACACCTATTGTCGAAGGCATAATCGAAAACCGGCTTTAACATTACCAGAGTTTGTGATCATAGAGCCAAGGATAGTATTGATCATTCATCTTCGTCATTGCCGACCAAGAGCCTCGTCACTCTCTTAATGTCATTGACCAGAGCTGTTGGTTTAACAGCTGTGGTTCAAGAATGTGAAGTTAAAACTGCTCCAGGTTGGCACCTGTTAGAGTTGCAACTAAGATAAGGCACGGTAATACAAGAACTAGAATTTTGCCAACTTAGTGATTCCTAACCAGATTCGATTGACGAAAGGAAATCGTTCAGGATTTCCTTTTAGGAAAAAAATAAAAACCATAGGACCAGAAATTGTGAAATTTGTGACAATAGTTCGAGTCAATGATACCAAAAAATCCAGCTCGTCTGACCCTAATGCTTAGTTCACGATGACAGAAGGAATACGCCTATGAACTTTCTGTAAAAGTAATAGTTTAACACTGCCTATGAGTGGTGAAGGTGTGTGCCTGCTATGGTGTTTTTCCCGCGGGAGTTCGAATCTCACAGGTGTCGATCAAATTTTGAGTAAAATTCATACAGATTTTTTTTTTCCAGATGAAAATTTCATATAATCTGGCAGTAGATTGCCAAAAGTATACTATAAATTAGACCTTAAATCATGGATACAAATATCGACCTCTAAAACATTTCTATCTTATGCCAGAAACGAGAAGAATCATCAAAATCGCCGAATTTCGGCTTAAAAAGAATAATTCTAGACTGGTGTTCTATACATGCGGGTCGATGAATTTCAATAGAGGCACCAACAGCTCCAATTCAGAAGCATTGGTCTCTAACATCACCTCCAAATCGTCATTCATCCTCTTTCTTTGCAGATGATTTTCTGAAGTTGAACACTGTCCTTCTGGACGTCGACCCTTATCAGCATTCTTTGACGATTGGCTTTCTGGGTACGAAATTTGAGCTTCTGATCGTCGACCTCTATCAGCATTCTTAGACGACTGACCTTCGGACTTCAATCCATCAAAGCGTTGAGTTTGTTGGCATTAGGCTTCCTCCCTCTATCAGAATTTTGATGCGGCAACAGATTATGAGACTTTGGAGATGACCCTTTCTTGCTGCTGCTATCCTGATTAGATTGTGAACCGCTGCGTTCTGTGGCAAGGGTCTTGTCCTGTAGTAGTTGGCTTCCACTTGTATTCTGAGTCTCGGATCCTTGGTTCCTGTCTGCGCTTTGGACTGGTTGATGACTCTCAGAACCTCTGGCCTTCTCGGTGTTTTTAGGAGATGGAACTGGTTCTTTGTTTTTCTCCAAGTTTTGGAGCTCACTTGCAATTTGGTTCCGACGCTCCTTCAGGAAGTTGAGTCGTGTTGTCAATTTGGAGAGAGCCGAAGTTGTAGAGTTGTTTCCCTGATTTTGCAAACATGTCAGCATTCATGCAATTCACCTATTACGAATTCAAGCGAAAACCACTCGACAATTGATAGAAGCAAAAGACTGAAAGATACAAGAAGAATGTACCTCGCCCTTTGAATTCTTCCTAGAATTAGATGATGAGGAAGGCTTTGGTGCCGGAGCATCCACAGCAGGTAAGTTGACTGGCACTGCTCCAGGTCTGGAGCTGCTGCCGATTGCAGCGTCACTTGGGTGGCTTTGGTTTTTGCTTGGAAAAGATGATATTTCATATCTCCTCTCGTTGTCAACATCACCTCCATCAGCTCTGTGACTAGGTTGTTCCTGAAAATTGCACTGTCCAATAAGGGTATATAACAACCAAAGCATCATCCTGCGAAAACTTACCCATGGAGGAGATTTATATTTTGATCTTACAAGGGCAAGTGTATGAGCAGAGTAAACATTGTTTAGTGGACAGCATTGCATTCCTGGTAACTATTGCTCATCCTCAAAATTCCCTAAATTATGATTCAACACATAACAAAATGTGCACGAAGTATATGCATGAGCCTAGAGCTAGTGTTAAAAAGGTTGCTCCCTAACAGGAAAAAATCATCTCAAGGACCGCAATGGTAGCTATGTAAACAACCGGTCTGCAGCAGAACGAGGCAATGATCCTGATTAAAACAAAATACCTTGCTTTTGATTGACCTTTCACTATAAAGGGTAGCAGTAACTTTTGTGTCGTTGTCCTTCTGTTTGTTGATCCTGGATGATTCACTGTCCTTTTGCTTGTTTGTCATAGAGCTTTCACCCTCCCTTTGTTTGTTTGTCCTGTAGACAGAACAAACAACAGCAGTTACAGCACAACAAATGAGAGAAGTGTTTCAATTGAACAAAATGTCACATTTTTTGCACCATTGTAGAATGAACCTCAACCTCCATGTCAAAAAGGCGGTATCCATAGTTTCACTGTAAAATGCCTAGATTCTCGATGAAGCAAAAAAAAATTGGAACTCTTGCAGCGTACTACGAAAAAGGTAAGTATACTAGACAAAGTGTGCTTACTGTATTGTTTCTTTACTTGAAACTTCATGCAATTGAATATGCTTATCATGCTGATGAGAGTAGTTATGTTCATAAAGTTGATTGAATTGCATTCCCAGATCATCGAACCTCTGCTTCAAGCTATGTAGACCTTCTTCTGCCGCAGCGTTTTCCTGCAGATCAGCCTTTGTCTGGAACAGAATAGCAAACCGAGTAAACAAAACAACGAAATAAATAGGCAATCTAACTGTCTACATTTTGCGCCATTGATGGGTTTGCACTACCAGTCACAACCCACCTTTTCATCAATACTTGCGGAGACAGGTCGGTGACCTAAGCCGAGTCCGGCTTCTAGAGCTGCTCTTAGGTTCTTCTCTTTCTGCAACTGTTCCTCTAGTCTTGCCACCTGTGTGCAAATGTGGCTTAGACAACTTTAAGGCATGTTGTATTCTGCAGAAGATCAAGTTGGTAATAAAGGGATTGGTTCCAAAAAAATGAAAGAGGTCCATTTGTTGTATTCATCATCTCCGAAATTGACTATCGAACTTCCAAATGGAAAAATCAGACAGGCACAATTTCTTTCGAGACTTGAACCAGCAACCAATACACTTCTCAGGCATGAGTATCTTTCATGATCGAGGTCATCTTGATGAAAACCAAAATTCCATCAGTCACTTTACTAAAATTAAAAAAAATCGAAACAAAAATGGTAATTAAAGGGACAGAGGCTACTTGAATGGGACAAAGTCGGAACAGGGGGATGTTGGGGGGTAAAATCAAGAGCTTTCTTGATCCATATGATATTCTGAGGGGAAAAAGAATGCTTTCCTGGAAAATTGCTTACATCTTTCTCAAGAGCTAGGCGGCGTTCAAGCAAGGCCTTCTTTCGCTTCTCCATATTAGCTTGCAAAAGCGCATTTCCCTTGGCCTGTAATGAGCAAAGAAGCACGTGCAGACAAAAAAAGAAAATTATAGAAAAAATAAAAAATAAAAAATTACTGATAGCTATGCTAATGAGTTCCACCTCTTCTGCTATTTGGTTTTGTAATTCATTCTTGGCGGCCTCCAGCCTTACTATTTCCTCCCTGGACAAGAAAACAAAATAAGTTGAACTCCTTAGTTTACTCCAAGAGTTCACTACATTCAACTACATGCAGAGAGAAGGGTCAATATGACTGGGTATGTGATCCAAATGTGACACTTGAGGCTTCACCAATGATCTTGGGCTCAACTTTTTTTTATTTTAACTATCATGATGAGTGAAAGAATACTTACTCGTCATCAAGTGAAAGATCAATCGATTCCACAGAGAGGTTCTTTTGTCCCTGCGCTCACAAAATCAAATAAGCAAGAGAAAATCCTGGTCACCGTGGCAGAAACATGGCCAATTATGCTCATAAAATTAATGAAATCACTAGAAAGGGGAAAATATATTAGATATATGCACGAGTAGTAGACAACAATTAAATAAAAAGGGCAACTGAATACAGCAAAGTTCTACTCACAGGGGTGCGCCCCCACCTGGGGCGTCTCTTTCCTTCCGCAGATCCGTAGAATGAACTTGCAGATTTTTTACAAATTTTTGGACCACGGGCACCTGACTCATCTAACATACTCAGTTCCTCTTGGATATCTCCCGTTGCCTCGAGAGACCCCTCAACTTCCGCAACTGGACTGCAATCACCTGGTGTAACTGCTCTGCTACCAGCTAGCCTGCTTTTATGGCGAGGAGTTGAACTCCTGGATGAAGGGGAGGATCGGGCAGATCCATGCTGATCATCTCCTATGGGGGACTTGGAAACTATGCTAGACCTTTCACTTTGCTGCGTTGATGTAATAGAAGGCATCAATCATTTGAAAACTACAATCAATATGAACCAAATGAGACAGCCAATGGATACTCGAGACTAAGAGATGAATTGTGTGCTGAGATATCTTGGTCAGCTAAATTCCAAAAGTTTGTAAGCAGTATCATACAGTATATGAGTTTTATTCCATGATCAACGAGGCATAAAGGCAGTATAAGCAGATGATTAAGTAACAAGACAGACGGTTATCAGATCAGATACTTGCCTTATCATCATATGATTCACCGTCTTCATCATCGCCAATCTCAGTACAAGTTCCACTGACCGACTGCTCATAGTCATCATCTGTTTCATCTTCATGGTCTTCTGTTCCATATTCGTTATCATCATCGTCGTATAAATAATCATCATCAGTAGCTTCAGTACCACTTCCACTCTCTTCTGAATCTGAGAACATGTCAGGGGGTGGCGCCTCCTGCATCAAGTTTTCCAATCACAAGCGCAACTATCACTGCAAACATTCACACGCCAATGCAAAGGGAAAGAGACAGGCAAGAGCAAGCAAGCTATGTTTAAAGGCAAAGGAGTTCCTTCAATCCAGAGAAGGGAGAAGCAATCACTTGGTGAAGCAGCTGCTGACTCTTACCCGGAAAATATTCTCATACTCATCCAACAGTGTTATAATGATAGCCTGAGCATGGTTTGCCGCCGCCGCTGCTTGCAGAAGTTGAAAAGAGCCATCACCAGCCACATCAAAATGGTGGTTTTCAACTTCACAGTCACCAGCAAGGAGGGGACGAAGAAGCAAGGGAGCCATGCAAGCTGCGACACCTGAAGTACTCATTCTATTATCTGCCTTATGAGAAGCTACATTCTGCATCATTCTTAGAATCCTGAAAAAAAAAAAATCAAATATGGCTCGGAATATTGGACAATGCAACCTTGAGAAAATAATGCAACAATCACACGAGGTATCATCGACCACTTCCTCAGCAAAAACTTTTGTCTCAAACTACAGCAAACTGGCAATACTGGCATACAAGGTTATCTACAAGGCCGAAGTAAAATTAAGAGACAGCTCTGTATATATATCACTCCCATGGTACTTTAGACCAGAAAATACAATGCAAAGATGATTATAGAAAAAGAATGACAGGGAAACATGGGGGAAAATAAATAGCTAGTATTGGTCCCAAGATCACCTTTGCAACAAACGACGATTTGGTTCTGGAAATGTTTCCAGAATGGCAGTGCGCATGGCATTGACCCTGTTACCACGGTCAGACCCTGCAAAGCACCAAAAAATTGTCAAGTAGCCCATTTATCATAACAGACCAAAACATGCTGGTGTATTGAGGTCTGGGCGTTTAGAAAGATGATGCTACGGCTCTCAAAGAAAACACCAAGTGACTCACTATTGATCAATTTTACAAATGTTGAGAAGCAAAAGGTGCTTCATAAATGGATACTACAACGACATAGAACATGGAAAAAGAAGCTACAATGAAAATGCCGCACTCGACTTACGAAAAGCTTCCAGAAGTGCATTACAGCAGGATGCAGGAACTGGAGAAGATGGTAATTCCCTAAGTACATGCTGGGAAATTGCACCAGGAAGTCGAGAGATAAGGAAATATTGATCAAATTGAGCGTCGAAAAAGATAGCAGAAAACCCAATTAAATGAAATACCTTGACACAATCTGCAACAACATGTGCATCCTCTCCCGGTAAGAACTCGGTTTTACCTGAATCATAAACAATTCGTGTAAGCAAGTTACATATATCTATACAAATTACCAAATTGAATGATATTACTGCCAAAGACAACCACATGGACTTCCTTTCGACTTTCAATTTGCCAATTAGTTGTGCAGTTCTCCACCGATTCAAAGAGCTTAATGAGTCAACTTTGATATAAAGAAACGCATATTCTAATCCAATTAAAATGACAAAACACATCATGCTTGGAGTTGAAAGCACGCCCTTTCTCTTGTGTAATAGGGGGATAAATGGCAGACAATCCTCAAAGCGCGAGTTTGTTTCAAACATAGAAGGCGAAGTCATACAAACCCTGCTCGTATTCACGAACTCTTCGCTCTACTTCATCAACATCCGCAGCTTGTCTCAGAATACCTTCTACTTTGACTCCTGTTCCATTATCGCAGCAGTGGTAAGTTTTCAGAAGATCAACGGCAAATTATCACCACAGCTCTCTCATAAAACTGATTACGAGCAAGCGTTCCAATCGAGACAAATCAAGCAAAAAGAACTGATGAAATACATCCAATCAATACATGGGTAGTCTTCTAAGGTCAGTGTCTAACCATGATCCTCAATGAATCTAAGGGCTTTCTCCAAAAACGATGGAGATCCATCAATATCTTCTAAAGCAAGCAAAATTGGCCTGCCAATGACCATAGATTTTACAGGTAACCTGTCCTTCTCTGCAGACAAAAACGAGAAGACTCTTTATTTGTAGAAGAAGCAAAATGAACAAGGATCAATTGCTTCTTCTCTATTTCTGAGAAAAGTGCCAACATAGTCCACACATGCATTACATAACTAACATCTCGAAAATTAACAATCTTCAGTTTTGTCATCCAGCAAAGCCAACAAAAGGAGTAAAACTCTATGAAAATACAAGCAGAATCGAAATGGTACGTGGTAACAGCATAAAACACCAGGATCTCCACATCATAAACAACAAAAGAGGGAAAGCGTACGTTGGCCAGCAGAGCCATTAACAGCATCTGCCTGTTCATTCTTGAGGATCCCATTTTGTGCCCCTGCAGCAGTAGGACTAGGTGCCTGTTCCAAAGCACTCTCAAGAGCAGTCTTCCACTCGTATAAATCCTCCAAAGTTTCAGCCTGAAACCATAAGAAACAAAAAATGAGATGATATTAGACTTCGAAGATGGTGAAGCTTCAGAGGAAAATGAGCAAAGACTGAATGCACTAGCACATAAGATAATTCTAACTTCATAAGCAACCACTAGTGCATAAGCAGATGTCTGTATAAGAAATTTAAGAATAGCATTCAAAAAAAATATAAGAACATGGGAGCCAATCAGACCTTGAGCGTGAATGCTCGTCCATCACGACCATCCGGAAATGACACAGTGAGAAGCTTTTTATCTGGTTTAACTTCAACGCTGTCCAAAGTTCAGGTCGTTGAAGAGGTGAGTAGGGGATCAAAACACCACTATTATGTATTATGGTTTTCTCAAGAAAGAAACTAAGATATGCTAAAGCTCACCTGCCTGAGTTGTTGAGATCAATGCCACCAAGTGTCAGATTCACCTCACCTCTTTTTTGAGGAATAGCTGTCTGGAAAATGAACAAAATTGTAAGACAAATTATCAAAGAATACGAATCCTTAGAACCAGTATTGTTTTCCATGTTATCTAGTCTATTCTATTTTCACCCTTTAAGATCTAATCATAACTACTTTACCGGATCGCTTCGAAAGAAGACCAGAGAGGTTCGGGTTAAAATAAACCATCTTTTCTTCCAAGATGCCCATCCAATCCCTGCAACAATAAAGGAATGTATAATGACCAACCCTGTGAACGCAATGCCAAGGATTATGTAGTACATCTAAAAAATAGAGAAAAGAGTGATAAACTGTACAAGCACCTCAAAGACAGAAATGTTTTTTGCCAAAGATACACTATTTAAACCCTAAATATGTACCCTTGCTGTTTACGGAAAGAAATGCTATGTCTTGAATCATGGCCAATCGCCATAATAAACAACAAAATTGGAAAAATGAAAAAAGAGAACTTGGAAGGAGCAATTCCTCCCAAATTAAATTGCTGCACAGTCTTTCCGAGATTAAGTAAAAAGTTCGACTCTCTGTCAGTGGTTGAAGATACACGAGATTATACCTTGAGCAGAATGCATGAATAACAAAGAGAAGTGAGGTACCTTTGGAGGATATAAATAAAGGACCTTTCTTGAAAACCTGCAGATGAAATGAAGTCTTCATCTATTCATTGTCTTTTTCAGTCGGCAAAATAGAACTGATAAATACTGTACAAAGATATTGAGATACACAACCACCTACATCGAGTATCGATTACTCTTTTCAAATTATGCCTAGGTACTATTCAATATGCTTCATGAAATCAAAGTATATCTCATAATAGAAAAAGTTCTAGTAATCCATCTATATAAAGCAAAGCACCAAACATGATTTGACAAAATATCAATGGAAGAACAAAAATAGACAGGAATTTGAATTTACAGTGTTTCTCGTACGAGAACGCTGATGTTCAGGTGGCCCAGCGTGAGAAGGAGGGAAGCGACCATTCTCCCCTTGTGATGCCTAAAAAATCAAAACACAGTTTCAATAAACATCATTTTTTTCGAATCCAAACAATGATAACACTGATCATTAAGCAGCACAATGCAGTCACAGGCATTCCCATTATAACAAAAGTCACACACCGCATTCAGGCAGGCACCAAATAGACACAAAATGGCTCTTAAATCATTACCATATGGAGAAACTCAAATCGGTCCAGTAAACAGTGTGAAATGATTCTCAAGTTTGAGTAGCTCCTCCTAATCAAACTTAGATTTGGCTCAGGCTCTACTCTCAAGCTTGGGCCAAAAAAAATCTGATATTCTCATTAAGCGACCGAATACAACGAAAAAAAGGGTTAACTGGTGCTTGATAAGATCCGTGGGCAGAAGTATGAGTAACACGACGAAAGGTCGGTAATGGATCCCTTCATGGGAATCCGATGCCCATAGCCAGAAAGGAGTGTTTAGCGCATAATAGAGTTTTGGGATGAAAAGGGCCCTCCTGCTGCCATAGGTGACCTGAAATGAGCCAGTCTCGCAGACATCCAATTCTCATGGAGGACATATCACATATGTAACAATGTGTGTGTTATACTTCACATAGTAATGTAGAACTGTTATTAAATTTAACCGAACCTAACATATTACCATCAACCTAAGCCACTTTTCCCCACAAAAGCAATAATAACATGATCATCAATTACAAATCATCAACATCGTCGTCGTCGTCGTCATCGTCATTCATAATTCTCCATAAATCAACACAACACTAACACAGTCCAAACCAACAAATCAAACGCAATATAGATAAACTCCTTCATACCGCCGGCTCCGCGGTTTTCGTCGTCATTTTGTCTCAAATCTCCTCATCAATCCAAATCCTGCATCAACCAAACCCGATCAATCAAACCAAATCCAAACCCCAACATAGCAAACTCACACCAATCATCTGACATTTGTTCGACCGATCTCACATTCGATGATAATGATGATAGATGATCCATTTTCACGCCGATTCCAATTAGGTTTGATGAGATGATAATGGCGAGGAGAAATCGAAGGCATTGAAAGAGGAATCACTGATTTGATTAATTGAATGAGTTTGGGAAAGTGGGGTGGGGGGATGAAGAAGTGTGGGGCCCGTGGGGAATCAAAGGGGCCCCGAATTGGGCGGGGCCGAGGGTTGGTTTGGGTTGGACACGTGTCCGGTCCGGCGGATCTGTTGGAGGGAAACGAGGGAAGAAAGGGGGAGAGGTGATGGAGGCGCACGAAAACGGCATCGCATCATTGGTTGTGTTCGAAATGTGGGATTATGCTAATTGAATGCAAAAGGATCAAATGCTTCAGTTCCATGAGAATTCTGTACAAGATGTATGAGGTATATATGCAGAAAAATATCCTAGATCTAATGTAGGAAAATAAAGTAAGAAAAAACAAGCAAAGATTACATGTGAAAATACAGATCATGATAGTATGTTTATAAGATCTCATTATCTTCAAGGTTAAGATCCTAGGAGATTTATGTGTAAATCAATACTCCCTTTAAGTTGGAGCGTGTGAGTTGTATACGTCCAACTTGGACAAAAACGAGCGAAAACTTTCTAGGCCAAGTGTTTTGGTGAGAAGATCTACAAGTTGATATAGATATGGTACATGATGTGGAGTAATGAGGCCTTGTTGCATCTTGTCTAGTACAATGTCGCAATCGATCTCAATATACTTCGTTCGTTCATGAAAGATCGGATTGACAGCAATACCGCTTGATTATCGCGATATAACGAAATCGGGGTTTTGATAGAAATGCCTATATCCTACAGCAAATAAGAGAGCCAAATGATCTCACAAGTAGCTACTACCATAACCTTGTACTCTATTTCAACATACTGTGTGTTGTTTGCTTTTCAAGAAATAAAAATATCACCAAGAAAAACATAATATCCTGTCATTGATCACCTAGTCATTGGACAACAAGCCTAGTCAGAGTCACAATATGCTCGTAAATGCATAGGTGACGTAGATGAAAAATAAAGAATAAGTCGAGGGGATGCCTTGAGATATTGTAATAGACGATGAACCACATGTAGATGAGGCTGACACGGATAATGCATGAATTGATTTAAAATGCTGACAACATGTGTAATATCTGACCGTGTAATGGTGAGGTAGATCAATCGGCCAACAAGCCGACGATAAGATGAAGGGACAGAAAGGATGGAGCCACTGTCATTTGAAAGCTTAAAGTTGAGTACCATAAGAGTAGTTGCAGGCCTTGCAGCACTTAAGCTAGAATCATGTAATATGTTAAGCACATATTTATGTTGGCTTAAATAAATTCCATTCTGAGATCGAGCAACTTTGATACCCAAAACATATTTAAGTTGGTCGAGGTCTTAAATATGAAACTTATTGTGGAGCATACTCTTTACATCATCAAGTAAAGAGATATCGGACTCAGTGATAATTATATCATCCACATAGACAAAAATGAAAATAATGACATTATCTTTTCGGAATATGAATAGAGAATGATCGACAGAAGAATGGCGAAATCCGTTATCGCATAAGACAATAGAAAATGTGGAATATCACAGTTGTGATGCTTGCTTGAGGCCATAAAAAGACTTGTGAAGACGACATACAAATGACTCCCCCTCTCGATGATAGCCTGAAGAAGGTGTCATATAAACTTCACCGTTCAAGTCACCATGTAAAAAAACATTATTAACATGCATTTGTTATAGCAGTCGTCCATGCACAGTAGCAATGGCCAGTAGAACACGGACTGTAACCAACTTGACAATGAGAGCAAAAGTATCATGATAGTTGACACCTTCAACTTGAGTATAGCCTTTAGCGATCAAACGAGTTTTGTAACGCTCAATAGTGCCGTCTGAACGCCTTTTGATTTTGAACATCCATTTAGAATCAATAGGTCTTTTCCCAACAGGAAGGGAAACGAGCGACCATGTATGATATCTAGACAAAGCAACAATCTCGGTTTGCATGGCATCCTTTCCTGATATTTCATCGCCTCAGAAAAAGTGACAGATTCATTCTCAACAACGAGAGGTTAAAAAGACTTGCGAGCAAGAACTAAATTTTTTTGTTAGATAGGTAGTGTTGAATAGGATGAGGAAGAACCATACCACTAACGGACTTTTGCGACGAGCCATAGCAATGATAGTCTTTAAGGTATGCGGAAGGTTTTCGATCACGATGCGATTGCACTCTTTTGTTGTTGGTTTCCTGTGCAGGGAGTTGCGGAATGTTTGTAATAGATGAAGATAGTGGTGATGATGGGTGCGATGAAGTAGAAGGATTAGCATATTCATGAATTGATATGGGTGAAGAATATGGTGTAGTATGAGCATTAGCATTTCCCTTGGCAGTGGGCATTGAGTCATTGACAGAAATAGGAATCGATAATATTGGTCCAGGAACACTGGTGGTGTTGTTGATAGCAAAGGGAAAAATGTGTTAATAAAATGTAATGTCCCGTGTTACATAAAATTTTCAAGAAGTTAAATAAAAAATTCGATAACCTTTTTGTCCATGAGGATACCTAATTAATACACCAGGAGCAGCCCGTTTATCAAATTTAGGTAGGGGGTTCATGTTTCGTCCAAAACAAAGACACCCAAAAATACAGAGACGAAACAAATTTAATAACTCGTTGTGAAGAATTTCAAAAAATGATTGCCCATTTAAAAATGAAGTAGGAAGACGATTAATGAGAAATATGAGAGTCAAAACATATTCATCCCAAAATTCTAGAGGAAGTGATGATTGAAAACGGAGTCCACGTGCAATATTTAGAAGATGTCGATGTTTACGTTCGATAATCTCATTTTGTTGTGGAGTGCAAACTGTACAAATGCACTTACTTGGCACTCTAATATCTGAAATAGAGTTACGAACGGAAGTGATAATGGAGGAGCTCGGATGACCCCATCGCCAATGCAAAAGATCAAAGTGCTCATCATGACTAACTGTAGATGCAAAAGAGGATTGATGATCAGGGATGTAAAGACCACCAAGCTTATAGCCCTTCACAATAGTCCCCTTCGAAAGTTGGTCCTGAAATAAGCAAGCATTACCAGTGAAAGACGCTATGGTGTTGGAATTAACGGTGAGCTTGCTTATGGATAACAAGTTATAACGAAACGATGGCACCAGTAGCACATTATGTAAACATAAGTCAGGAAGTAGTTGTATCGTGTCAACATGAGTGACTATAGCTTGAGATCCATTAGGCAAGGTGCTGGGCCGATTGGCAGTCCATGGATTGAGAGTGGTGAATTGTTTGGAATCAAAGGCTATATGTTCACTGGCATCCGAATCTGTAATCCATGAAGGAAAAGTTATAGTGTTGGAATGAGTACCTGCCATGTCAACTAAGGGATGATTACCATAAGGGAGAAGATCCATGAGCTGTTGAATTTGCTCGACTGAAAAAGTAGGTGCCTCACTTGAAGAAGTGACAGAAGCTGCAATAATCAATGAGTAATAAGTTGAGATGGAACTTGTGCCTTGTATAACTGTTGAAAGAATACGGCGAATTTCAAATATTCGCAGTGCATTTTTGGTAGAAAATCTATCATAAAGATCTCTCAAATTGATGCAGCCGAATCATACCACAAGAGGCTATGAGAAATAGATGGAATGGTCGAGTGTATCAACCATGAACGGACCATGCTGTTACAACGGATCAAATATGGAAGATCAACTGAAGTTGAGGCTGGACTTGTAAGAGATCCATCAATGAAAGACACCTTATTCTTAGCTTCCAAAGCAAGCAATATAACACGATGCCAGGTAAGATAATTATCCCCATCAAGGAGAGGCGGAACAAGAACGGATCCAGGTTGATCCCTGTTAGTCCTAACTTTGACATGAAGAAACAAAACAAGTCGTACAGTAACATCGGTCACTGTTCATCTTTCACGGGGGAAAAGCGTTTTGCACTGTTGGGGTCCTATTGTTTTGTACAAACACATTTTTTATGTTTTTTTAGACGAAACACGCTTGTTTTGTTTTCCTTTAAATAGGTAAACTCAATTCATAGAAATATAACTCGGCAAAGAGCAATAATAAGAAATACAGAAAACGAGAAGTTTTCCCACCAAATTCCTTATCTCGCCACATCACCATCACGATCTTAAACCAACAATCCCAAGATCGCAAATAATAGCGAGAGATAACAGGGACTACAGCCTGATCAATGGTAATGGTCGTCATTACTGTTACAGATTCGGTAAGTGATGAACTGATAGAATTTCTGGATGTGTAGTTAGTCATAGAAATGATAATGATCAAAGTAAGTGTTTGGCTCTGCTATCATGTTAATTGAAGACAAAAGAATCAAATGCTTCAATTCCATCAGAACTTTGTACAAGATGTATAGGATATATATGCAGGAAATATATAGGCTAAATTTAATGTAGGAAAATAAAGTAAGAAAAGACAAGTAAAGATTACATGTGAAAATAAAGATTATGATAACATGTTTAAAAGATTTCATCATAATAATATATCTTCAAGGTTGAGATCCTGGGAGATTGTGTGCACGTCCATGGATTATGACAAATCATTTGATCACCGATTAGGGTTCTTGATTGGATCGAGTACCGAAGCATGCTGCAGTAACTTTGATTAGGAACCAAAAAATATTATTTTATGAAAAAGTCTGGAATAAATAAATAAATTGTTAATCATCTCTCTTATTCTCATCCCTATATTAAAAAACTCGATATATCCTTAACCCCACCACCCACCCATGTTGCTTATCAAATTAATCCACATCCCACACCTCACACATGCAAGGTGTAGTTGCGGAATAATGGAAAAAAGAAAAAGGGTTGTATTATTAAGGGGATGATTAGCATTCCTCAACTAATAATCGATCATATGTTTTTATCTAATGATGAGAAATACCGTAGATTGTGGTAAGGGGCGGAGCAAGGCCCCTATGCATTGTGATATCCTAATGACTGTGGACAATGAATTTGGAGATGTTGATAGGGGATCGATTCCTTCTTGCTATGTTTTTTGTACATGTTTTTTTTTTTTCTTGATCTCTTATCCTTTTTAGTTCTTGGTATCTATATTCTATCATATTTATGTCATACCTATGACAATTTTCATATACATTCCAGTATCTAAAATATTTGCAAGAATTTTTTGATTTCTATTTTGAGTTTTTTACATTTCAGTACCCATTTTCAAAAAAATAACTACTATACACTTCACCAACTTCTTATGACATTATTTTTTTTATCTTTCACCTTCTTCCAGCTACATTTTTCACCATTTTCACATCATCATGAACGTCCTCTTCGAAAAATACTATAATCATGTATGCTTATTGTCATAATGATCATTAACATAATCCGACTCAACAATCGAATTTAGGTGAACTTATTCAGATCATTACTAACCAAATCATTAATTATTTGCACATAAAAAAGAAAAAAACAGAGAAAACGAGAGACGGAAGAAAGAGATCGGAACATGACTAAGTTAACATAGAAAAGGACCGCAAAAGTGAGATAATCGTTGGGGAGATCTTGCGGCAAGATGGAAAACAATTTGTGCGGTCAAGCCGTTTACTCCAGGCGAATAATGTTTGCCTACGCTGATCAATTGTGCGAGTACGACAACATTGTAGATGGTGGTTATATAGGATCAATTAAAATTCTTAACATGTCTTTATAAGTTATCAAAATAATAATATAATAGGAGTATAAGGAGTGACTACGATTCGAGGACATGAATCTGGGCTTTCATTTGCACGAGTGTCGACATTTCATTGTACTCGTCGTCGACTTCGAAATTCGTGATGGATATCTATTGGGCTCTTCAAAAGCAGAATTGTTTTTATCCAAAAAGTATTTCACCAAGTAAAGAAAAATAAGAAAATGTGTGTTGAATGACTCAACCTAAAACGTTTTTCAACATCTTGAGCTCCACAACAGGAGGTCACATGAGACTGACTTGAAAAAAAAAATCCATTTTGGATGTTTCAAACTTTCAAAATACTATTGAGTGTTGTAAAAAGAGGGATTCATAATACATCCCGGGACACACGCATGTTACACTATCGTTATTTCTGATTATAATTTTTGTTATATAACTCTCTTAAATTTTTATTAATTTCAAATAAATTTCATAAATCTTTATAATTCTAATTAAGTCCTTCAAATCATTGGTTATTAGACAAATTAATCCATACAATCCAATTATTTTTCAATTATAAAAATAGAATTGTTACATTTCTTAAAATGCTTCAATTTACATTTCATAAACTCATATTACTCCATAAAATAAACAAAGATTTCAAGAAATAATGGTAAATCAATATTATTTTCTTTTTAAATAAGGATTATTTTGTCTAAAGATAAATATTCAAGGGACTATATTGAAATTATTTAGTTTTTATGACAACATATGGATTAGTTTGTCCAATTAGTTGAAATTATCAAAATTTAAGGGATTTATTTGAAATTATCAAAATTTGGAAAAATTATTTGACAAAATCCTTTCTGAATAATTGCTAAAATTTATTTTACTTTTTATTAGTTATGATTAATTTCTTTTCACTAATCAAACTCTAGAAAAATACTGTGGCATATATACCCCCGAAAAAAGCATCTAATATTTCCCTTGTAAGAAGAGTATCAGGTCTGAAGTGTTCATTGAATTTTCATTTAATAACTACCTACTAAGTTTGTTCTTTGTCAATCTTCAAATGGCCAAGAGAGAGAACAAAGACATACTAAATAAATTTCCTTATTATTCTTAAGACATTCTTTCACTTTTGTATTTCTTTTCTTTTTTCTTTTTTGAAAGTTTTATTTTTGTATTTCTTTGTTCATTAGATTCAACGATTTTGGTTTCAATGCTTAGAATCCAATAATAAATATACATATTAATAAGAAAAATCATGATGCAAAGCAAGTTTATCGATATTCAAAATGTAATACTCCGTATAAATAATTATGAAAAAATAAAACAACAACAATAGATAAACAAAAGTTTAAATTAATCCTTATTTTTATTTTTATTATTTTGAATGTCAAAAATAATAAAATTTGATATATTATGTTGTGCATGAATAATTTCTGTTGTTATTTTTTTTATCAAAATAATTAAAATTAAAATATTTTATAATAACATGATTTAAATTATCATTATCATAAAACCTATAGAATTACTAATAATTTTTTTGATGAGGAGAATTACTAATAATTAAATGGATCTCAAAGAACAAATTCCACATTTCTCACCCTCGTAACAATTTAAAATCTAGATTACACATGGAAATAATATCTCATGTATTTATCACTTTACACGTCAAGATACCAAAACAAAATGGTATCTACTCATAAAAAAATCACGCAACACGCCGTCGCCGACACCAATCCACCACGGCACTCCAAATCAATTACTCTTCCCAATCTCACCACCAACAACAAAATCCCCAAATCATCAAATCAAATCGTCCTCGAAAACCCTAATTTCACCCCAAATCTCAATCCCCTTCCCCGAAATCACCCCAAATTTCTCCTATTCCGACTCCCATGGCGCTCTGATTCAGCTGGAGACGAGCTAAGACTACTCGATTGAGGGAGTTTTCGTCGATCGAGCGGTTGATTTAGGGTTTAGGGTTATGGAATTGGAGATTGGGGCTGGGAAGGTGGATTCGGCGATGAGGGATGCGGATGAGATTTGTGTGAAGAGGAAAGCGTTGAAGGCTGTGCTCGAGAAGTGTCAGCGAGCTCTCGAGTTGTTGAACGAGACGGGTGAGTTGTGGGACGATGATGAGGAGGAGGAGGAAGACGAAGATGAGAAGGGGTCGTCGTTGTCGTCTCGGGGCGACAAGGAGACCGATGAGGTAGTCATCGTTTGATGATTGGATTTGTTGGATTTCAGGTTGAATTGTGTTGTGTTTTTTATTATCCACATTGTTGCATAATCGGGCCAATTTGGTATCATTTTTGGTCTGGTTTTGTGTTTTCGTTTCACTGGCTAAATGTTTGTGTCAAGAAAAAAGAGAACCCACGAAAATGGTTTTCAATTTCCGTATCTTGTTTCATATGAGCAAGTATTTAAGATTCCCTCACAAAAATCATTTTATTTTGTAGAGTTATTTGTTTTATTACTGGTTTTCTGTTTTTGTTATTGGTTTTTCACCCTCAAAAGCAATAATACCAAATAGCCCTCCCTGTGAGAGGATTGAATGTTGTGTTGATTTGCAGTTGTGCGATTTTCTCAAGTCGAGAGTTGAACGTCCTGGCTTTCTTGAAAAGATTGAAAGTGCTCAAGCGTCTATGTCAGTTCCACAACCTACGCCGGGTATGCGTATGAAATCTCTTTGTTTATAACTGAATTCTCTTTTAAGTTAGTACTATGTTACTCGAGAGTCTGAATGTTGATACGGGTGTTCTTGGTTGCAGAAGTGGGGAGTACATGGGATGTGGTTAGCAAGAATGATGTGTGGGAATCCTCTGAAAAAGATGAGGAGGACTATGTTCTTGTTCGACCGGAAGATATTCTAGAAGGTGTTGCATGCTTCGTAGCCACTTATATATTGTCGGACGAACAGACGAAGGTATACACTTGTTTTCCCAGAAACGCTCTTTCTTGTGGTTAATGCTTGCTGATTGTTGCTGATTGGAACATGATTGTCAGCTTTGCCCTGAATTCTAGTATCGTGAATGAATGTCTTCCTATTAGAACATACTACACAGTGTTATGGGAGGACAGACTGATTAATACATACCACTTATGTTGTTATGTTTCTTTTTGCAGGACTTGAATCCTAATCAGCTGCAGGATGGTAAGATCTTTGAGCGTTCTCTTATACTATGTATTTCTTGTTGATTCTGCTTGTGAAGAATGCTGAGTTTTACATTTTATATGCTAATTGTATTTGGGCATTACATGTATCCATAGAAAAATCCAAGATATATTAAGCAAATTTAATTGTGTACTCCTGTTGTAATTTGTTTTAGACCATATCTTATGTTAAATGTAACAATTAAATAAGATATAGTCTCAACACGTTATAAAACTTACTATCGTATGAGTTCATGATGAGTTTATTAGTACCAAAATAGATAAATTTCGAGGGCAATGTATATATTTTCACCTTTCCAAAATTAATGGTTGATTTGAGGTTGTTTTTTATTTTTATTAGTCTTTTTTATTAGTCTTTTTTAGTGTTCTAAGACTTTCAAACTGGGCTAAGCAAGATATCTTGTCTTGAATAATGGTTTTTCTTCTTCTCAGTGGTTTTTGCTCTCAATGCTGGGTATAAAGGTTCTGACCTCCTTTAATTTTTTAAGCTCTTCGCAAGATATTCTCTTTAAAGAAGAAGAAGAAAGGAAAACTACGAAAAGCATGGGAAGGTAGTCAAGTCATTTACAATGTAGCATCGTGGAGTGCAACCGCTATCGGGTAACTTTCTTGAATCAATTTCAGCAAAATGCATGCTTACATTCTTACACTATGCGGTTCGGAGCTAACTATATATGTTGTCCTCTGCAGGATCTACCAAAACCCTGCTATAATAGGTGCGGCCTCAACGGCCTTCTGGACATCATGCCGTGTAATATCAAAGCTTTTCTGATGCCACCCAATCTTGCGGGAGTTGGGGTTTTTTTGTTGGAGAAACTGTTGTGATTATATGATGTAAAATAGCACATATGCACAAACGTGTGATACTGGTATCTAACTCCTATTCTTTTGTTCAACCGATTGTGTTCTTCAAGAACAGTGTGGGATCATGTAAATGTATAAATCTGCGTGGTTAGTATCAGTATATCTACAGTCCTTGTCTCTGTAATGTCGGCGCCCTTGAATTTTTTAATAGTTTTATGAATTGCACAATACGAAACAAAGAGCATATGCATGGAAAGTAGCAGAAACGGTCTTTCATTTTAACGTCTAATCTTGAGCAGTTCATCCAATTTCGAGCATCTCCAAGCTTCCATCACAGGTACCATGATGTAAGTCTCATGATGTCGTCAAACTGAGCCGTCAGCTGAGCAACATTACATCCAATACATTTCATAACCCACCTGTAAATTTTACTAACTGTAAGGTTATATCAGCTTGCTGCGTTAGACGTTACTGCTACTACGACCGAGATTCTACTAACTGTAAATTTTGGCTATAATAGAACAACTGGTCACTTCATGAACTCCTATACAAGAACAAACAAAAGGTCAACTAATCTTTCACTTTATGGACTCATCATATGACTTCTTCCTCGGGCATAAAAAAACCATCGCCAAGATAACATATAATCCAGCTGATTCAAGAATCCAACCAGCTGATCTCCAATACCATACCGTGGGCAGAAGCCTTCGACACCGGAACAGTCGAGTTGTTTTCCAGCTGATGTATGATCACTTGTTTCTGCTCTTACATAACAGTAGTATGTTAGCTTTAACTCGCGTGCTGGTATAAGCCGCAGTAGATCCTCTGAAGTATCCACTTCGAGTTGACAACAGAAGGGATAATCGAAGTTATCTCGCCCTGGGTCGATCTGAAACTTCATCCAAAGAACAATATGAATCTTCGTGCTCAATAGTAGAACGTGTTGTCGTTCTGGGTCTGGGATTCCTTGCACAGCATAGATCGCACTTCCATGATGGAACGTGGAGGCTCAATATCTTTTTTTTGCAAGCTGTTTCCCAGAAGTTGCTGTAGTTATGATGCAAAAGTATCATCGAGAATCTGCCATATAAGGTTTTTGAAGATTCAGTACAATAGTTAAAAAACAAAAGAAATGAACAGAAACTACACTGGGAACTAGACGTTGTAATGGCGACATAACAAAGAACACGAATGAAAAATAAACAAAATGAATAAGAGCAGATACTTACAGAAACCGCCAAGCGACAACCTTTATACCATGACCTATTTTCCTTATGATTCTCCAAGAATGACAGCACATCCTGTCAAAGACACCACTCAGAAACAGGAAATACAAATGGGCATCTGTAATCAGTGAATTAAGATCGAAGATGAGATCAACTCACCTGACCCATCCTGTCCCAGAAAGCTCGGCAAGTAGCGACGAAGACATGAGTTTCAAAAAATGAGTGAAGATGATCCATTGTACTTATCAGCAACTCTTTCAAGGACTGCATTCTGGCTCCAACATTTTGTTCCGTGGCACTCTCTTTCGAACCCTGAAGGATCGATCTTCTTTAGTGTTGTGGCATTTTGCATCCTTGTCTGCAACCAAGTTTGCTCAAATGTTACTTGATACATCTGAAACGATTTCCGCCTTCAAGATTAACATTTTAAGAGAATAGAGGGAAAAGATGGTAGCCATTTCAGGTAAGCAGCAGCGACAACTTTACAACCCAAAACATGTACTAAAGTCTGGAAACTAGTTGTTAGATGTGCTGATTACCCTCTTCTAGTCCACACTCAATATTTCGGATCAATAAATTATCATTTAATGGAGAGTCACGGACTGCAAATTGAATGGTATAAAAATATTTTTCGGTGCAACTAGCTTTGATCTATCACTAAGGGAGCTTCGCATGATAAGTACCACAAATTCACTTCATCCAAAGAAGAAGAAGATCCAAATTACTTTGACAATTTTCCTAGAAAGAGGTGACCGCAAGTGCTTGTTCTAACTCTATATACCATGTGAAAATTGTCCAACAATTTTACAGGAGGTATAATTTGAATCATACTTACATTCTCAACCAACTTCTCCACAACTGCTTGAACATAATTTCTGAACTTGGTCCTCAGCATAACAGTAACCTTGCTAAGGCGGTCACCAACAGCCTGGTTGGTGCCGTTATCTGATATGCAAGATCCCCATGACTTGAACTGAGCGTCCAACTTTGGCCGTAGAATGTCAAGCATCCTCTTCAAGGAATTCAGAAGGATCCCAAGCTGCCAAAGGAAAATAAAATGGAAGGGAAAAAGAAAAGAAAAGAAAAGAAAAATCATATACAATAGAATTCAATATCATCGACTCAGTTCAAAAGAGACATGCAATGTTAATGTCACCTCTTCAGAAACTACATAAGCAGGCGTGGGTCGTTTAGTCAGCTTCTGGACAAATTTCTGACCAAACTTCATTGGCATTATATTCTCCTTCAAAGGAGAAAGTACATCTGCGTACTGCTTGTCCAAAGCCTCAATCACTGCCTTTTCAACATCTGCAACAGCCTAAAAGAGAAACATCATTATAGTCAGGTGGCGAGAAATGGTAAGCAATGGAAACCAGAACCAATAAAAAAGTGGTTATAGAAGGTTGAAAGAGGAATAGTTTCAATAAGAAAGAAAACAACCGTGACATACATTTTCCAGAACAAAAGTATACACTGACCACCGGCAAATAATTACTTCAAAGTCACTCAGAGCTTCTCTGAGCCGCCCATACATATTGTCTACAAAAGGGGTTGTAGGATGTTGTGTGCGCACACCTGACCATTTGACCTGCGTGTAAAAATTTATCCATTTCAAACCAAGTCATGCATGTCAGATAGTCAATAGTTGTTTGAAACTGCCTCCTGGACTAGAAGAAAATCATCTATTGCATCATACCATGTCTAATTTGCAAGACTCAAGCAGGGCAGAGCGTCTGTCTTCAATCCATACAACAATGTACAAGTGGAACAACTCTTTCGCATCAACTCCGCCTTTAATGTTGCAAAAATATAATAGCAAATATGTTAGAAACACATAAGTCATGTCAGAATATCTGTCTTCAACTACTTTCATATCATAAAAATCACAATTTTTATCTTTTCTCGGCTACCCCTATATGTACATGAAGCAGACTAATATGATTTAGATATCAATTCTCACTTCAAATACTTAAATTCTTGTGCTCAGATATCATATTATGTCGAGAATGACGGAAAATCACCTGATGTTCCACCCAGCGAGATCCTTTTGGAGATCTGCTGTGGCTATCACAAGTTCGGTGACAGGAGGTGAAGGACCAGCTGGAGGGCATGCAATCAGGAATTCACGAATACGATTGCAGAGGTCTATGCTGTAGATTGCGGTAGAAAGGTTTGGCAGGTCAATGAAGCTGCAAAAAATTGGATAGAGTATGGTCGGTGCTCAAATTTGTTCCTTTCATTTTATACAACTCTTTCAAAATCACAATGATCTTCAGCATGCAGACTCCTTAAACCGCTCAGCATTACTGCAACAGAGATAAGATTATGATAGTATAAGTACCTGGGAAGTATGTGCTGATTGTGAATCTGAATATCAGTGAAGACCTCATTTCTTACATTAAAGCATAACATTTTCATCTTCTGATATGCGGTAGACAAGGCAACATTATCCAATAAAATGCCTTCATTATTGACAGCGACGAACTCGTCCGTCCCTGCCAAATACCTCTTCGACCTCTTCTTTGCAGCAGCCTTAGAAAGCAGTGTTACCATAAGAAAACACTCAAACCAGTCTAAAAATAAATCTGCAGTATGATTTGTGGATTTCCAACTAACCTGAAAATATTTGCATAGCTTATTCTGCGCTTCAGGAGTCCATATGTCATGTCGAAGAGTGTAAAGCTTGATAGCAGGTTCCAAAGCGGAAGCTGCAATCCCAGTAGCTGGCTCGAAAACTTCCACGATTCCGGAAGTGAATGACTCATCCAGCGACTTGTAATTTTCAAATGTCAAAGCAAGAACCTGCCCAATTTCATCTTGAACTTCTCCCAAGATTCGATTCTGGTTAAGAAAGCCACCCACAATGTATGAGACATTAAGCCAATTGAAGCAGTACTATATTCATTCATTCATACATTCAAAAAAGAGAGAGAGAGAAAATTGTAGAAAAGAAAGACGTATGCAATCGTAGAAGTGACCATGGGAATTCCCAAACCAGAAAGCATTTCGCAATCGCCGTCAACTTCATGAAAGTAACAGCAAATAAGAGCAATCAACTTCACAATTCAGACCAATATTGTACCTCTTGATGGCTCAATGAACTCATCACATTGCCCTTCATCACCACAGGGTACAGCAGATCATAGACAAGATTCAGACAATCTGCAGTTGTGGCCACGTCCATGACATAAGAAAGGTACCTGTCATGTTTGGGGGCGAAAAAAAACAAAGAAGAAAGTGATCAAATCAAGAGTCAACACACGTGCATCAAAGTTAAGATAGCAAAGTAGACAGAATGAAGAATAAATCACGAAACCTGAGTTTGGTGTATGCATCTGAAACACCCATTTCCACTCTCCAAGGAGAAACAAACGTCTTTCCTGAAATTGCTGAACTTTCATCGCGACTTCCAACAACAGGTCATAAGCAACAGTCTCTGCTACAGAACCACACTACAACAACCAACAAAAGTAAAAGGCGCTATCAATCATCTAGTAGCAACTCTTTACACCTACTTGAAAGCAACATTAATATCGAAACTCAAGTAATGAAAACTTCTTAACCAACTTGCTAAGATACTTACTCTAGGATTACTATTCTCATCTGTACTGCTTGAGAAACTTATATAAAGTTGAATTTTGCCAACAAGCTCATGCTCCAGCTCATGATATATAGACCACCAACGCAGCTTGTCACTCTTCAGGAGCACGTCAATGGTAAGTTTCCCACATAAAATGATGCAATATTTAGGGTGTCAGAAGTAATACAGGATCATCAGCCACATCTGCAACTTGGGCGACGACACGGCCGCATGTCCTTCCCTTGGAATCTTGGACTTCAGCAATCAAATAATCTCCTAGGCCATCCGGGAAGCTGCAAAGTTTGTCAATGACATTCTAAGAAATAAACTCGCTAACTAGATAAAGGAACTAAAAAGCACACTTACAATACGTGTGTCTCCCCTGAACCAGGTTGCATTCGAACAGCATCCTCCTCAGGCGAACTCTTTAGTCTCAAGAGACAGGAGTATAACTCTAGCAGTTTCATCAGAATGTAAGATAAAACAAAAGGAGTGTCAGAAAGAGAACATCTGACTAATGACTGAAAAAGATAGGCACGAGGACAAACAATGAGGTGGAACTGTAAGCCATTGCATCATCATGACAAAAGGAAAGCAGATCATTCTCTGAATGGTTTGTGGGTACCTTGCACAGGTTCGTATGACGATGAGTTCTGCCTCAGTGTAGTCGCACCAACTTTCAGAAGACCAGAAACCTGTTTCATATAACGAGTGCCAGCTTTCACATATGCCAAGCTCTTGTGTGAGAATGAGCTGCTTGCAGGCTTATGTACTACAAATTGGACTCTTCGTAGTGCCATCCACCCAGAAGAAAACTTTGACTGTACATTCTTGAAGTGATTCCGAGCAGATTCTAGCTGTATTTTAGGAGCTTTGAAGGAATTGAAGCTGCAACCAGTTGGCAAATCCACTCCCATCTTCACCTTACGAACTGCACACAACAATTGTTAGGAAATTGAAAATCACACATAACAGTCGCCAAATATATGAAAAAGAGGAGAAATAAATATATTCATCACTACCTTCAGCCTTCATTTTGCCAATCATCTTCTTAGGTTTTGGAGTAACACCATCCACTGTAATTTCTGAAGCTCGCTTCGATAAGATCTCCACTTCTGATTGCAGCAGTACAGGTTGCAAGCTGCAATTGCATGATAACGAAGTATCACCGCACTAAATAACAATGAAAGTGAACGTTTGAAAAAATATCGTCATGCAATTCTACAGGGGAAAGTGGTTCAAGAGAATGGCATGCATCCTTCATTTTGATGCCCCTTTTACTTTTACCCAGGAACAAGGGAAAAAAAGCCATGAACAGTGACACAGCCTCATATAATCCCACTTCTGTGAATATCATGATAAAAGAAGAGATGATCTAGATTCTACAGAAAACATGTGATCCCAGGAAAGAAAATAATAATGTTAAGTGTCACTACAAGAGAGACAGAAAACTGACCTGAATGAACTTCGCAACAAAGCACACTCATTTTCCAAGAAGACAGGTGCTTCCTGTAAGCCCCTGGCCCAAGCATTGAGGTAGAGTCTAACACAAGCCTCATAGGCGATGACAGAATTCCACGTCCCAAGGGTGCTGGATTTCATTCACACTATGTAGATACAAATACAAAAATTACGCCAATGAGTCATATTAAGCAACTTATATTATACGAATCATTAAGATAGATAACCATAGAAGATACCTCGCATGAAAGGTAGGCAAACGAGGTGGAAGAGAACCAGAAGGTCCAGCAGACTCAGCATTGGAAGGGTTTCTGTGAAATAATTTATTATTTTAGTACTTTCATTTCAAGCTTGTCTTAACTCTTAACAGCACGATTTTACACATTTAGGATGCCCCTACACTGAAAACTGAAATCCTCCTATATGCATACAAAATATGTGCATGAACATAGACATTAAACTAAATGATTAGTAACTTTGATGCACATGCAAAAATAAAATCAGACAAACCTTCCATTACCCCAAAAAATTAGACAAACCTTGCAAATGAATCCAGCATTCTCTCGTCAACATCAAGCCCATGATTAATTCTTGTTGATGCAATTTTCTCAGGTCTAACTTCCTTCAACAAGGGGCTCTGAGCACCAGACATATTTCTCGGTGCACCAGAGTCAACTTCAAGCTCTGCACTTCCACTATTCTCCTGGCTAGAAACTGAAAAGGGAGGTGCAGTAGGAACATCTTCTTCATCAAAGTACTTACTATTCTGCAATTGTCTGGGTTTCCTCTGCCGCACAAAAGAGCCAAATCAAGCAAGCAATTTAACATGCAAAACTCCATCTGTGGAATGCAGAATAATACTAATAAAAATGACGGTAATAGAAAAAAAAGATACTAACACGGTGAGGAGGAAAGAAAACATAATCTTAAACTAGATTAACCAGAAAGTTACACAAACCTTGTTAGCAGCAGTTCCTACATTTGTCCTCAAAGTCGCGCTCGAGGTATACCCCCCTGATCCATAAGCTCTTGAACGAGAATCAACACCTCCATTGCTACCAGCTTGTGCAAATGAAGATTCCGAGCTTGCAGCAGAATCTGAAGACTCATCATCCACTTCCATATAACCATTGCGCCAAACCGAATATCTAGTCTCTCCCTTCACCAACCTCTGACCCTCATTGCTGCCACTCTTCCCGCTACCTTCCACCAATGAACCCCCATTTGAGTAAGAACGACCACTCCCATAACTTCCCTGTCAGTGGAATTTCATCGGATTGGTGGACTTATAATTAGCAGAAATGCTAGGGGAGTACTCATCGCCCGGGGAAGAACCAGAGGAGTACCTTGGGCGTGAAACATCCTCCTCTGATTCGGAAATCATCTCAGCCTCAGAACCAGACACATTATCTTGCCTATGAATAACACTAAACAAGGGAATTGAACCCGGCCGCAAATGCCCACTTCGGAATTTACCCGGAGGAGGCAGCCCAAACCCTCTGCCATTACTCCTGATACCCATTACAGGATCAATTCGTTGTCTTTGATCAGAAGTTGACTGTGGAACTCCACCATTAACAGAACCCTAGCATTTATATTCATTTCCACAATTAGCCAACCATAACCAAAACTCACATAGATTCACCACCAAAACATCAATCAAAACCTTTAAAAAAAACCCTTGGAAATCCAGAAAGGTAATGGCTTCAAAATGAGAAATTGACACTCCAACTTCACCATGAACAGAACCCCTAAAGTTCACATTTTATTTCCACAATTAGCAAAACCAAAACAAACCCACATAAATTCACAACAAAAACAACACCCTAAACCTAATAGAACACAAACCCATTACAATCCGAAAACTAAAAATGACTAAAAATGAGATTGACTCTGAACTTGACCATAAACGAAACCCTAACATTCACATCCTGTTTCCAACCACCAAACCAAAACCAATCCACTAAAATTCACAACCAAAACATCACTCAAAACCTAGTAAACCCCAAACCCATCACAAAAATGAGGGCTTATATTGAAGCAAACCTGTTTAACCCATTTGAGGGCAGTGTTGTCTAGTCCATCAGTGAACATTTTCCGATCCAAAATTCAGCAACGGAGATCGAGAAATTCACAAATAGGATCATGAAACAGTCAACTCATGTGATGAAAAAGTTTGGAGCTTGAGAATGAAGCAATGGGGTGGCACTTGGTTATTGAACCCTAAAAAAAAGTGAGATTTGTCTGATTTTTGAAAATGGGGATTTTGGGTGTGATCGAATGATGTTTTTGTGAAGTTTCGGTTTTGGGTTTGCTTGACACAATTGGGGTCTAGGAATCTCCTAGTCTGAGATGGACAGGACTCTGAAAGTGTGTCGATGTTATTTAAAAGAAAAAAATTGATGTCATGATAAAACTAACGCGCAAAATGATATTCTCCTAGTATAGGTTCGAGTATAGATTTACTCCTATGTTGTTAGACATCGATATAGTTTTTATGATGTCCCACATATAGATTTACTCTGAATGTGTGTCGATGTTATTTAAAAGAAAAAAATTGGTGTCATGATAAAACTAACGCGCAAAATCATATTCTCCTAGTATAGGTTCGAGTATAGATTTACTCCTATGTTGTTAGACATCGATATAGTTTTTATGATGTCCCACATATAGATTTACTCTGAATGTGTGTCGATGTTATTTAAAAGAAAAAAATTGGTGTCATGATAAAACTAACGCGCAAAATCATATTCTCCTAGTATAGGTTCGAGTATAGATTTACTCCTATGTTGTTAGACATCGATATAGTTTTTATG